>JAOXYH010127281.1:0-10278 GCA_028566455.1 Botula fusca
AACTTTCATTTTAAGCTCATTCTAGAATTTAACCCTAGCCTTCATTATGCACTTTTTCTACAATTTAATCCTAACCCTAACTATATTTCTGTCTAGGATATGATCCTGCTGACAAGTAAGCTTCTCAATCAGGGCTTTCTTTCGGAGAGGTTGAAATCGTCACTTCGTAAGTTTTACGGTCGCCATGATCGTTATGGAATGTCTATCTTACAGATGATTAACGATCTGTTTTCTGTGTCATTGCGCAATTCCGTCCCTTCCCGTTCATGATTCTTTACCGGATTTTCACCGTGAGTAACACGACGGGTGCCACATGTGGAGCAATAACTGCTTACCCTTCCAGAGCAAAACCCCCGGTGTTTGGTGGGGTTCGTGTTACTCATTTCCTGTTTTTAGTTTCTGTGTTGTGTTGTGTGTTGCTGTGCCCTTTCGCGGTCTTGTCAGTTTTCTTGAGATATATGGGCTTTCGTTTACGGTTTGGTATCTTCTACATTTTTTTTTCTAAAATGTAACCCTTACCCCTCATTTTATACTCTTTCTAAGATGAAACCATAACCCTCATTATACACTCTTTCAGAAATTTAACCCTAACTTTCATTTTAAGCTCATTCTAGAATTTAACCCTAGCCTTCATTATGCACTTTTTCTACAATTTAATCCTAACCCAAACTATATTTCTGTCTAGGATATGATCCTAACTCTCATTTTACACTCTTTCTAGAATTTTATCATAAACCTTTCCATGCATTCTTTCTAGATTTTAACCCTTACATTAACTATGTTTCTTTCTAGAATATAAGCCTAACCCTCTCTTTATACACTTTTCATAGAATTTAACCCTAATGCCAATTATACTTTTTAGAATATAACCCCAACCCTAACTATACTTCTTTCTGAATATAACCCTAACAGTCATTATACACTCTTTCTTGAATTTAACCCCTACCCTTTTTATAACTCGTTCTGGAATATAATCCTAGTCCTTACTATACTTCTTTCTAGAATGTAACCCTAAACCTCATTTTACACTCTTTCTAGAATATAATCTTAACCCTCATTATACACTCTTTCAAAAATTTAAGCCTCATTTTACACTCTTTTTAGAATTTAACTCGAACCTTTATTTGACATTCATTCTAGATTTAAACCAAACTCTAACTATACTTCTTTCTAATCATACACTCTTTCTAGAATTTATTCTTTACCATAACGATAGTTTTTGCAGAATGTAACCCTAATCCTAATCATACACTCTTTATAAAATGCAAACCTACCTCATTATACACTCTTTCTAGCATTTAACCCTAACCCTCATTAAACTTTCTTTCTAGTATATAACCTTAACCCAAACTATATTTTCTAGAAGATAACCGTAACCCTTACTATACTTCTTTCCAGAATATAACCATCACCCTAACTATTTTTTTTTCAGAATATAATCCTAACCCTCATTATATACTCTATAAAATTTAACCCCAACTCTAACCATACTTTTATTCTACATTATATCCGTAGCCCTTACTACACTTGTTTTCTAGAATAAAACTCTAACTATACTTCTTTCAAGAATACACCGCTAACCCTCATTATACATATTTTCTACAATATAACCCTAAACCTCATTATACACTCTTTCTACAATTTAACTCTAATCCTAAGTATACTTCGTTCTAGAGTATATCCCCAACCTTCGTTATACACTCTTTCTAAAATGTAACCCTTACCCCTCATTTTACACACATTCTAAGATGTAACCATAACCCTCATTATACACTCTTTCAAAAATTTAACCCTACCTCTCATTTTAAGCTCGTTCTAGAATTTAACCTTAACCCTCATTATGCACTTTTTCTACAATTTAACTCTAACTGTATTTCAGTCTAGAATAGTATCCTAACTCTCATTTTGCACTCTAGATAACCGTAATTCTTACTATGCTTCTTTCTAGAATATAACCTTCACCCTAGCTATACTTCTTTCGAGAATATAACCCCCAACCCTCATTATAAACTCAGTAAAGAATTTAACCCTAACTTTTTCATTCTAAAATAATATCCGAAACTCTTACTACACTCGTTTTCTAGAATAAAACCCTAACCATAACTATACTTCTCTCTAGAGTATAACCTTAATCCTCATTATACACTATATCTAGAATGTAGTTTTAACTAGGACCATACTTCTTACTATTGTTTTACCTTTACCCACATTATACATTCTTCTAGAATTGAACCCTAACCCTCTTGTATGTAACCCTAGTCTTAACTATACTTCTTTCTAGAATATGATATGACCCAAATTGTCATTTTACGCTCTTTCTATAATATACCTTCAACTCTAATTATACTTTCTAGAAAATAACCAGATCCTCAGTATACTATACTTATTTCTATAATAAAACCCTAACCCTCATTATACACTATACCTAGAACGTAACCCTAATACCTTTCTATACTTTTACCCTAACCCTCATTTTATACTCTTTCTTGTATTTAACCCTTACCCTCTTTATAAATCGGTCGGGTATGTAACCCTAGTCTTAACTATACTTCCTTCTGGAATATGATATGACCCAAATTGTCATTATACACTCTTTCTATAATATATCCTCAACTCTAATTATATCAAACTTTGGGGAAAGGATGCATTTGTGATCCCTTTTAAGAATTATGGTTGATGACCATGACCGGTTTCAAAGATGGCTGCGACCGTTTCTAAAATAGTAACTGACAAAAAAATTCAATAAAAATATTCTGAAAAATCCTGTAAAGGGTCAATTGCTACTAAACTTTGAGTAAATGATGCATTTATGATCCCCTTTAAGAATTAAGGTTAATGATGTCAACTGTCAACAAACATGGCCGTCACCGTTACTGAAAATAGAAAGTTTGACTAACAATTATGAAAAAAAATCCTGTAAAGGGTAAATTGCTACTAAACTTTGGGTAAAGGATACATTTATGATCTCTTTTAAGAATTATGGCTGATGACCCTTACACATATTTAACATGGCTGCGACCCTTACCAAAAATAGTAACTGACATAAAATTCAATAAAAAAAAATCTGAAAAATCCTGTAAAGGGCCAATTGCTACTAAACTTGGTTATAGGATACATTTATGATCTATTTTTAAGAATTATGGTTGATGACCCTGACCGATTTCAAACATGGGTGCGACCGTTACTAAACAAAAAGAACTTTTGACAAAACATTCAATAAAAAATTCTGAAAAATCCCGTAAAGGGTCAATTGATACCAAATTTTTGGTAAATGATGCATTTATGATCCCTTAAAGAAGTGTGGTTGATGAACCCAACTGATATCAAACATGGATGCCACCATTAATAAAAATAATAAAAAGACAAAAAATAGAACAAAAAAATAAAAAACTGAAAAATCCCATAAAGGACCAAACTTTGGGTAATTATGCATTTATGATCCAGTATAAGAATTATGGTTGTTGATGGCAACTGCCAACAAACATAGCCGTCACCGTTAATTAAAAAAAAAATGACAAAAAATTCCAAAAAATGCTGTAAATGGCCAATTGCTACCAAACTTTGGGTAAAAGATGCAATAATGATCGTCTTTAGGAACTAAGGTTGATAACCCTAACCGATTGAACAAGGCTGCTACGGTCACTAAAAATAGAAAATTCGACAAAAAATTGAATAAAAAATTTTGAAAAATCCTGTAAAAGGCCAGTTGCTAGAAAACTTTGGGTAAAGGATACACCTATGATCCCCTTTAAGTATTATGGTTGATGACCCCAATAACAATCAAACATGGTCGCCACCATTACTAAAGATAGAGAATTTGACTTCCTCGAAGGGCTACTCAAAAAAAAGGAAAGGAAATTGACCCAAACCTTTCATTTCAGCTTCCTCTACATAGATGATGTCCTGTCACTGAACAATTCACGATTCGGTGACTATCTGCATTTAATCTATCCCAATGAGCTTGAAATTAAAGACACTACCGATACCAATAATTCAGCTTCATACCTTTACCTTCACCTCGAAATTGACTCTAGAGGAAGACTACACACAAAACAGCGTGAGACGTGATGACTTCACATTTCTAATTGTCAACTTCCCAATCCTCTGCAGCAACATTCCAGCAGCCCCATGTATGGAGTTTACATTTCGTAACTCATATGTTATTCTAAAGCTTTGGATCAGTACCCTGATTTTCTGGACAGGGCTCAACTGCTGACGAATAAGCTTCTCAAACAAGGGTATGTTGCTCCCAGGTTGAAGTCATCCCTTCAAAAGTTCTATGGCCGTCACCACGAACTGTTTGACCGTTATTGGATATCCTTTTCCCAAATGAAATTGGTGCTTTTTCCTGAGCCTTTGTTTCGTCTTTCCTCTCCTCAAACATGACCTTTTCCCGGACCTGAAAATGGGCAACACGGCGGGCGTCTTATAATAGGCAGGCACTGCTTACTCATCCGGAGCACCAGAGTGCACCTCATGTTTTTGTTGGGGTCCGTGTTGCTCATCCCTTTTTTTAGTTTTTCTTGTTGTGTCTTTGTCTGTTTGTTTTTTCTTAATCCGTATTTTGTATGCATCGTTGATTGATTTTTGTAGTTCACCCTTCGGTTTTCTTACCTTTTCTTGACAAAAAATTAATTTAAAAAAACGGGAAAAATCCTGTAAAGGGCCAGTTGATACCAAACTTTGGGTAAATGATGAGTTTATGATCCCCTTTAAGAATTATGGTTAATGACCCCAGCTGCCAGCAACCAGGGTCACTATTGTCACTAAAAATAGATAATTTGAAATATTTGTCTAGATTCCTTTTGTCAGATCAAATACTAACCGGAAGCTAATAGGAAACAAGGTGAGCGATACATGCCAACTTAGGTGAGCCTCTAGTTTTAATATTTTTAAATTCACTACCTTTTAAAAGGAGGGTCAAAAAGAAATCATCATTTGTAAAGAAAGCGATGAAGAAGAAACATCGGTGTTGACAGAAATGGTTTCTATTTAATTTTGGTAGTCCTTCTCCGATTTTAAAAATAATAATTCCAATTAATGCTTGCACTATTAGTGCAAGCATTAATTTGAAATATCTCAGCTTTGATGTGATACCTTAATTGTTGAAATCGGTTGAAGAATTTCGAAGTTTTGATTATTTTATTCATCTTTTTTTCTTACAATTTTAACTCCACTGCACTGTACAGAGAGGATCAGACCCTCTCGAATTGCAGAAAAATCATCATTTGTAAAGACAACGCTAAAGAAGATATACTGTGAGTGTTTCTTTTATTTAATTTTAGTATTTCTTCACTGATTTTAAAACTAATAGTTCAAATGAAAGCTTATACTATGATCCTACATATGACACTTTAATTGTTGAAATCGATTGAGGAATTACAGTTTTGATTATTTTATTCATCTTTTGTCAATATTTTAGCTCCACAACTCTATACAGAGAGGACCATTGTTGTCTTTTAATTTACTGTATGCTGGATTCAACTCCTGATTACATCCGTGGTATACACTGGATAGAAACCCTGGATACACACTGAATCTGAATTTCTCTATGCATACCAGTCAAGCGCTGATTGCATAACTGTATCACTTCCACCCATGCCTGAACATAAATTTATTCCCAAAGATGTATGCTTGATATGAATTTCTGTGTGCATCTTGGGAAAACAGTGATACCCCTACTGTTTGCACCGTCGGGTATACACTTGTACGCATGATATGAACTCTCGAGTACATTCTTGGTAAACACAGTATATAAACCGTCGATATACAATAAATATCAAATTTTATCTACATCGGGAGAAAACACTAACTACACAAACTGATATATATATATAAAATTTTCTAGCTCAAATGGGCAGATGTAAGTTGTATGTTATCAGCTATTAATAGACGTATGTGTATAAAACAATTCTACACTGATGGAATCTATATATCTAATTATGGATCCACACATTACATCAATTTGCGTTGTAATTAAAGCTCCTGACGCATAAAACATCGTGTATGGAAGATAAGTGCTATATAGATTTCTACCTTCCTTGACAAGGGAAAAGTAACACTAGATTAATGAAACTCCTTCTTTTGAAGGTCGGATTTGGTCTAGTGGATAGCACCTCTGTCTTCCATGCTAGGCGCTGTGCCGTAGACTTATAAACTGTCGTGAGTTCGATCCTCGGAGAGGGCAACTCAAAAATCAAATCTGTTTGTCAGGTGATTTTGGGAGTGGAAATTACAACGACATTGTTTGGTTAAAATATTAGACCCATATACCATGGTGTGTGTGTGTGTGTGTGTGTATTCTCATGTGTATGCAAGATGTATACTGGATATAAAGTCCTGAGTACGTCCCGGGATATACACTGAATTTTAATATTTGTGCGTAAGTCTGGCATCACTGAGTGCTTACCCTCACGGATGCACTGTTGTAATGCGCCATCGCGATATATGAAATGTGGATATGAATATGAATATACATCCTATCTTTTTTCTTGGCTTCATGTATGTTTCTTGGTCACATGACGTCACGTAGGTGAACGTGTTTAGGAAAAAAACTGTATGTAGAATGCATTTGCGACGTCGATATTTTTTTCACGTTCTTTGCGACAGATAATTCGCATATTCGTTACACAGATATTTAGGGACATTAAATGGTATTTGCTCAATCAACGAAATTAATACAGAGGCTAGAGATTCACTTGCGCCCTATATGCATTTTACTGAACGTGCATATAGAATATTAGGTCACTAACTGTCTGTGTAACTAATAATATTCCCCTGTATATCCGAGATATATGCTGCGTATGAAATCCCGAGTACATCCCAGGTATACACTCTATATAAATTTACCAGTTTTAATTTAGTGTGTGCATCCCGAATAAAAAAAACGGAGTTATAAAGTCACTTGAGTGAATATTTGCCATACATTGGTTATACTTTGGTAAGTGATTGGTATTCGGACCATCTCCGAATATATATTTGATATATATTTCCTCACGTATACCTTTTGTAGCTCATGGATAGTCGGATATATGCAGGAAATACATTCGCCAGTTCATTACGGGGTATATATCAGATAACAGGAATACCCCTATTTGAAAGCTACGGGCCGTCTCGAAATTGCCATAAGCAATAAAAGCCCCGTTCGATTTTATTGGTTATTTTCATGTAAAGCTTGGAGGTTGTCCGAGGCATATCTCACCCATACATATCCTTTATACTTCTTTTTTCTACTTTATATAAACCATTGATATACACGGTAAATTTCTGTGTGTATACCGAGCAAACTTTGATATTATGCCCCTACTGTATGCACCCCCTTGGAATATACTTGGTACAGTTGTTGGTTATGAACTCCAGAGTACACACAAGCTATACACTCTATATAAATTCACTTGTTATAATTTTCATTTGCATTCCGAAAATTAATGAGTATATAGTCGTTCATCATACAATGAGGTATACTTTTCATAATATTTGCACTAATAGAACACAAATTAAACTGATCGGTTAATTTTTATATAAACACTGAAAACTTAAAATTAATAGATAAAAATATTTCATCTCTCATAACCTATAAAATAATATTAATTTCAAGCAATAGTGTTTTTCCAGTCAACCAAACTGTAATAATTATAAATAGACTAACAACAATTTGATTCGGATAAATTGACTAAAAAGGACTAGTTTGATTTAAAAAAAAAATAAATAAAAAAATTTAAAAAAATTTAAAAAAAATAATTTGATGTACAGTCACCTAGATAATATATTTTTTTAATTAATTTGAAGTTTTGTCTGTGTTATTTCAGGGAATTTTGATCAGTGTTTATGCCGAATTGGTCGATCAGTCCAATTCATTGTCCAGAAGTGTAAGGATAGCATGTACTAATGACATCATTCAACATTTGAAAAATCTAGTGCATCAAACGTTGATTGATTGGGCAAAATAACATTATAACTGTATCAATCAGATTAAAATAATTTGAAATTAAATAAATGACCGACTTTTTAATCTGAATGGGGAAGGGATAAGGTTTTGTATGTGAGTTTGATTCCAAATGTAGAGAAAAAGAATTGGCAATTGAAGGAGAAAACGTGACAGAAACTACTTGGCCCTGTCCGAAAATGAAAATAAAATTTTAGTTAAATAGTTGTTTTTTTATGCAAACGAAAACAATCACTTAAATTTCAGTTGCAGTTCCTTATGTCCGTGTACCGTGTTAATCGTGTTCGTGTAGCGTGCGAACCATGTCAGTGTATCTGCGGTGTACCGTAAACCGTGCAACGTGTCCGAGTATTGTGCACCGTGGATCGAATTTCTAGGTTCATTGATACACATCCTACCACTTTCACATATAGCAAAAAATGAATGATCATGCCTTCTATTTGCGTTTCGTTTGGGCTTTAAAATAAGATTTTGTTGTTGTAGTCTTGTATACATTTATAAATTCCTGAAGAAAACAATTCATTACTTTTCTGAATAATACTGGAATTTAATTTAGTTTGATAAGTCACCGAAACCCAAACCGAAGAAATTACATTTTTTATGTCAGATTTAATCTAATTTAAGAATTAAATCATATATTTTTTCTTTGTCATCAGAAATTACACAATACAGTAAAGTTGTTTTAAGTACGATTCCCCTTTAATATATATAAAATAGTTTCCAATTTTTCATGATTTTCCGTTCGTTTATCGTTTATTTTGTATTTCGTTTGTTTTTCGTATGAATATTGCAAAAAGAGCGTTTCATCGTTCGTTCGTGCAAACGAACGGTAAACGGGACATAATGTCCGTACAAACGATTGAACCAAAAGGATAAAATGTTAAACGACCGACAAACTACCGAAATGTCATTAATGATCAAATTAGCTCTATCCCTGGTCCCTATCTGACATGTAATCTTGGACTAAGGCTACGGTCTGTCATGAATGATCCAATTAGCTCTATCGCTGATCCCGGTCTGATATGTAAGCCTGTACTGAGGCTGCTGTATGTAATGAATGATCAAACTAGCTCTATTCCTGATCCAAATCTGACATGTAAGCCTAGACTAAGGCTGCGGTCTGTCACGAATGATTAAATTAATGCAATGCTTAATCCTGGTGTGACATGTAAGCCTGGTTTGTGGTCTGTCATGAATTATCAAATTAGTGCAATGCCTGGTTCCTGGGCTGACAAGTAAGCCTAGACTGAGGCTGCGGTCTGTCATGAATGATCAAATTAGCTCAATATCTGGTCCCGATCTCACATGTAAGCCTGGACTGAGGCTGTCGCAAGTCATGAATGATCAAAATTAGCTCTATCCGTGGTCCCTGTCTGGCTGTAATCATGGAATGGTGCCAGTCTAACATTTAAGCATGGACTGAAGCTACAGTCTGTCATGAATGATCAAATTACTACTATGCCTGGTCCCTGTCTGCCATACAAGCCTGGACAGGTGCCAGTCTAACATGTAAGCATGGACTGAAGCTGCAGTCACGAGTGATGAAATTAGCTCTATCCCTCATTCTATAATATATCCTCAACCCTCAGTATACATTTTTTCTAGAACATAATCCGAATCATCAGTACACTCTTTCTAGAATATAACCCTTACCCTCATTATACATTCTTTCTAGAATTTAACATTAATTATACACTCTTTCTAGTATTTAACCCTTACTACACTTCATTCTAGAAAATAACTGTAACCTTCATTACATGTTACACTCGTTCTAAAATGTAATGCTAGTCCTAACTATACTTCTCTCTAGAATATGAAGTACAAGGAAGCGTAGTATACCGAAATTCCAGATTCATATATTCGTTTGCAATACACACTATCGAGAAACTAATTGGACGTGATCGCATGAACTCCATAAGGAGTGAGACCGGGTGCATCGACAGGGTAAGTGTCTCCTGCTATGCATGCATCACCCGTCATGCGAAAAACTTATGTCCAATAAATAAAAGTCGTGGATAGGAATAAGTCAAATCTGGTAGGTAAGATGAGACGACGAAATGGCAGAACTGGCAAAATGTAAACAGATCTAAATAAGTTGCGAAATGGTTACATTAAAATGGTCAACCAACTCCTCATATCCTTGAAGTAGTATTTTTTTGTTAGTAGTACACATCTGTTAGTGAAGTCTTCATACAGAAACGATGGTCTAGCATATCGTATCAACTGATATATACACACCGTATGCAGGTGCAAAATGTATGTTACTACTCAGGAATGGGAAATTCACGATAGGAAAATTGAAATCATCCCGTTTGTCGTAGATTCTAGTTTTC
>JAOXYH010127392.1:0-10278 GCA_028566455.1 Botula fusca
ATTTCCATGTTGACCTAAGCTGGTGACCTGGTAAGCACAACTCCTCCTAAATGGTTTGATGGATTTCAATGAAACTTTACCCAAAGGTAGTACACCATATGAAGATATGCATGAAGGAAAATAATAAAGGCTTTGCATAATATAGGGGAGATAATTGGACTCGACCATTTGGAAGGGGAGATTATTCAACTTATACTATCAAGTACATTCTGTATGGAGAGATAGGCTTTTAAGTGCAACTTGTCCTAAATGGCTCATTAAATTTATTTATATTTCTCCTGACAACTGGGGTTATGCAGATTGGGGGAGCAGGGGTATACCTAAGTGAGCTATGCTTACAGTTCCAGTATTAACAACTACAATGTATTAACAACTACAAGATAGAACACAACAACTTCACTGGTGGTCAATATACAATGTAAAAGTACAACTGACCTCATTCTATATATACAATGTACAAATCTCCACAACAATGTGGGGTTGCTTTATGATCCTTTTTGGTGCCCTTTTACACTCTAGACAGTTTACACTGTAAATTGAGGGAAACAAGTTATGTTGACAACTCATTACAATGGTGAACAAGATAAGAACACAACATCTTCACTGGTGATCAGTCTGTAACGTAAAAGCACAATTGACCTCGTTCTGTATATACAAATGTATAAATCTTGGCTGTCATATGACAATCGCTGGAATGTTCCTAATGGGAATTACAGATTTCAAAGAAAGTACATGTAACTATAGAGATTAATTTAATCACAGATATTTTACAGGTTTTTAAAGAACATTGCCAAATTATTCAGGACATTTATATTACATAAAGCCCTTTCATCTTTTCTTGAATGTGTATTGCAAAGGCTGCTGAACTGTAAGATGGACAAATTGAGCACTGTCTAGAGTAAACATGTAGACTGTTGATTCAGACCTGTTTGAGACTTACACATTTTTGCCTCATGTCGAGCGGTCGTGTCTAACTCTGACCATGAGCAAGAATTTAGTTTGGGAGTTTGTATCATGTATAGACTGATATATTCCTTCAAAAGAAAATTGTTACTAAAATAATATGCTATTAATTATTTTTCTTGAAAATGAAAATTAAGCTTTCATTTGTTCTGGCACCCCTTACTTCTTTTCAAAAATCTAGTTCTACCACCGCCCACTCCGCCCCAAAACATGTAGGCAGTTGGAAACGACAGTTATCCCTGCACCCCCACATATTGAATAACTGTTGTTTAAAGTACTACAGTACTTGCATGATGATTTTTTTCAATATGAATTTTACAGAAAATTAATATTAAGTAAATCAGTTCTAAAATACAAACCCAGTGAATCCCAATTTTTGAAAACCTAAATTCTAAAACTGCACCTCAATTCACATATATGTCAATATTTATATAAAAATAAAATGCATAACATGAGAAATAGACGTGTTCATGTCACGAACTTTAATTGACAATTTTCGGCCCCAGTGAGCAGCCCCAATTTCGAGAACCTTCTTACACATCTGCATACCACATGTACCATGTTTGACAGTACTGTATTAGAATAAAATGCAGAAAACAAAAAATTAAGGAGGAGTCCCAATGACGAGCTTTTTAACATAAAAACCCTATTTTGACTCCTGATTTAGCCACAGACCCATCAACAAAAAATTCAAAACCTTACTGCATATCTACATATAGTAATGAACAATACTATAACAAATAAACCGCTGGAGCTGTCGGAAACGACAGCTAATTCCCTTGCTCGTTATCCAGTCACTTTGACACTACTTTAACTAACGTTGAAATAAACGTTGAATTTAGGTCAAAATGACTTGATTGTTGCTAAACTGTACGGTACTATCCAAGATGTATCCACTGATGTTTCAAGATTATATGCCATGTAGTTTTCAAGAAATGGATCTTAATGCAAACTTTAACAAAAGTAAATCAAGCATGATGTGTATTTTAAGGTGACTTCATTGTTGCATAGCGGTTCGGTACTATCCAAGATGTATCCACTGAAGAAGTTTCAAAATTATATGCCACACAGTATTCAAGAAATGGACCTTAACGCAAACTTTAACCGAAGTCAATCAATCCTGAAATGTAGGTCAAAGTGACAAAATTGTTGCATAGCTGTTCATTTTTATCCGATCAAGCGTGAAATATAGGACAAAGTGACAAAATTATTGCATGGCTGTTCGTCACTATCCAAGATGTATCCACTGATTAAGTTTCAAGACTATATGCTGTATACTGATCAAGAAATGGACCTTAACGTAACAGTAACCAAAGCCGATCAATCCTGAAATGTAGGTCAAAGTGACAAAATTGTTGCATAGCTGTTCATTACTATCCGATCAAGCGTGAAATATAGGTCAAAGTGACAAAATTATTGCATGGCTGTTCGTGACTATCCATGATGTAACCACCGATGAAGTTTCAAGACTATATGCCATATAGTATTCAAGAAACGGACCTTAACGCAAACTTTAACCGTGACGGAAGGAAGGACGGACGAACGGACGTTGAGAGGAGGATAATAAAAGATCTGAGATTAATAATGAACGATGAGTTCCACTGACGAGGGTAGCTAACGGAGAGACGGACCTGAAAGTTTGTCAGAAAGTGCAGGGATAACAAGACATATAGCAGAAGCATCTCTCTGGCCCCAAAACCCACTTTTCAACCTAAATATCGCTCTCAACCCAAATATATCCTTGTCAGCTCTGTTGTTCATGTATTCCCCCCTCTCTCTCCCGTCACTCGCCTCGTCTCCAGTCTCCCCCTCTCATTTACCCTTTTCATCCCTTACAAAGTAGTCAGTTGGAAGTATGTCGATGTTGCTATGGACTTTGTAATAACTTTGATCCTATTAAGCCTTGTACCAGAATATCGGGTAATTTGACACTGATCTTTCTGTTACTACATGTGACATTATGTTAAACGTAAAGGGTAATAACTCATAAACATCATGTAACTTCGGACCCAATGAGTAAAATGTTAATCTCATTTGTCCTCATTCACTGTCTGCTTATATTTGTTATCGTAATTCGAATGCTCAAGGTAATTCATGACTCTTGACTTCTACACATTTTCCCCCGCTTAGTAATTCCTTTGGGAAAGATCAAGGGCAGATAATTCATAAGGGTTCGTCGAATCGCTTCGACACAAATGTGTTCCTGCATGATACAAACATGTTGCATCTTTCTCTAATTTGATGTTTTCGATGTTTGTGGATATACCTTTGCAACGAAAAAAAAGCCGAGGGCGTCATGATTGATTGATTAATGGGAGTTTAACGTCAAGCCAGCAATATTTCAGCTATATTTAGGACGAGAACAAGTTAATCAATTCAAAAAAGCTTTACATATACAGGTGGGTGGGATAACCGGGGCAACCAGTTTTTACAGGATGGATGGGTAGGGGCTAGAAATTTAGCCTTCCATAAGGCCCCAAGAGGCCTATTCTTATCGAAATATATAGAAGGGACATTTATTCTGCATTGAACGTGGCGTTTGTCCACACAGTTCGTCTACAATGGTTCACAACGCCGTATTATGACCTGCTTACCCCGCATCGACAGGGCATTCCCCTATCCATCACCGTGGACACGCGCCTCGACAATTCTGTAGACGGATCCCCTCAGAAGCGACTCAGGTGCCAGGCCGAGGACAGCATGATACGACCACGTATGGTTGGAGCAAATGTGGAGTTCAATCCATTATTATTCAAGAAATTCCTTACACTTTGGTCCCATATATCTCGGAAACGGTAAAAGCTATCTCAAATCTGATGACTAGGGCAGAACACATGAAAAAAAAAGTTCAAATCGGACTTCAAACAAGATCATCATCGAGTGCTACATCCCCTCAAGCTCCCATGGTAAAACTATGGGGCACTGTACGTTGAAGCGCATTGAGATACCTATCAATATTTTCACACAATATCAATGTTTGACACAGTAAAATATTTGATTTGGTATACATATATACTAATTATTTAAATTTACACTGAAATAAATAGAATTTAAAAAATGTGATGACCTACGTTAATTATTGCGTGCGTTTCCTATCCAGATGTTTTGGATAGAGGGTTACTGCTAACAAGTAAGCTTCTCAATCAGGGGTTTCTTTCGGAGAGGTTGAAATCAATTCGTATGTTTTACGGTCGCCATCACGAACAGGTTGATCGTTATGTAATGTCTATCTCACAGATGATTAATGATTTGTTTCCTGTGTCATAGTGCAATTCCGTTCCTTCCCATTCATGACTGTTTACCGGAGTTTCGCCCTGAGTAACGCGACGGGTGTTACATGTAGAGCAGGAACTGCTTACCCTTCCGGAGCACTTGAGTTCACCCCCGGTTTTTGGTAAGGTTCGTGTTACTCATTTCCTGTTTTTAGTTTCTGTGTTGTGTGTTGTTGTGTCCGTTCACGGTCTTGTCGGTTTTCTTGGGATATATGGGCTTTGATTCACGGTTTATATATTGGAAATCACAACGGGCTTTTTACTCTTCCTCTCCAAATTTCGTAATTGGTTGAGAAACATAGGCTCTAGAGTGCTCAAAAGTATATTCTTACCAATTCCACCTCTTTGAAAGTGGGGCCCTAAGTATTTGAGGTGTTCGTTCGTTATTCTGTCATAATTCTCCCGTAACACTTTGGTTTACTACTACTAAATGGTTCAGCAGAATTTCATCACTTTCACATACTTGTATTTTCCTATCTTCCATTATTATAATTTGTTCTATGTCATTTTGAGGGTTTTTTATTGAAAATTTCACAGATCTTAGACATAAATTGAAGTAACTCCGTCAAAGGTCATTGCATTTATTTGAAAAACTTGTACAAAGATAGATCTTCTGTGAAGAACAATTTTATCCCTGTCAGATACCGAATGATTTTTATCCTTTATAAATGCTTCATTTTTGAGTTCTTGCTAAGCAATTTACTTGAGTCGATCTGATGTCGCCATTCAATACATTTCAACTAGATCTTGCTGATCAGCTTATGCTTGTTTTAATGAGACTAAGATTAATGTTATATTGTAACACCGGAAGGACGGACGGACGAACGTACGAAAAGTAATGACAATAGCTCACAGCCAAGATGAGCTGAAAAAATGTAGATCTGAGGTTAAATCAAAAACAAAGATTTTAGTACCGTTACGTCATAGTAACCTTTTTCGCCCCATCTTTTTTTGTATTGTAATGTATTTTTTTTTTTTTTGAAATTTAAAAAAATTACGAAACTTTTTAGTCAATGCCCCTCTTATGCAGAAATCCTGCAACTGCCTCTGCATATGTTATATTTTTGGCAACAACGGACACCGGTTCATCGGCGGCCCATGTCCACCTTGAAGACCACAAACTTGAATCAAGACGATAAGTAAAGTTTTGTTTCAGAGGCGAAGATTTTTGAAAAGTTTACGACTAGGACAACGACGACAGGTACAAAGTGATGACAATAATTCACATACAGGTGACTTAAAATCCAGCATAATGGATTATTTCATTTCAAACAGCTTTATTTATACTTATAATCTTTTAACTGAACTGAAAATGCAAAAGTTACGTGTATCTTATATATAATGTAGATGGTAAAGCATTAATGTTTATACATTGCTACAGCATGGTTTTTCTGCACATAGTAAAGCATTAATGTTTATACATTGCTACAGCATGGTTTTTCTACGCTGTACAGTTAAGTGCGACCTGTAAGAATATCACATATATAAATCAATACACAAAAATTTTGTAAAGCTTCATCCAGGTTCTGAGGGATAAGTGATACTGTTGGTTCTTCTCCTGTTAGGTATTGAATTAATTCTAAGAATTCTTCGGAGCATCCTCTTGTGGGCCAGTCCTCTGAATATTCAGCAGCAAGCTCGTCCACTGTCTGTACGCTACATAGTAAGGGGAATGAATGGTCTACCGAATCAAACAGTTCAGGATGAAAGTAAAGAATGTTAGGGATGCCTGTGGGTGCTTGGACTTGACGTTGTTTTCTTATTCTGCGTGCATTCCATGTTTCCATGAATTGTTGTAGCTGGGCGCGTATCAGCGGCAAAAAACAATACCTGATACATTCGATATGAAGTGGATCGGCGGAACAAAAAATGTCAGCATCACGCATGTACGTGAACTTATTCCTCCAGAAGAGCGTGAAGTTTTCCGAAAGATTCCTCCATAACCTTTCAATACGTTGATTTGCGGATGACCTTCCCGTTAAAAAACTTCTGAATCCAGACATTTCATCTGCATGATCAAAACGTAAAGCGATCTGTAAATCTCTGACTATGACATTCTCGGTACCAGCATCCGCTCGTACGACACGCGGTACTCTCCTGTATTCCTTAACAAAATCTAAATAAAATTTAGAAATACATCTAGGATTGTTATTTGATGGTCCTGCCTTCAGCCATAGGATTCGTCTTGAGTATCCATCAATTGCCCCATGAATTGCTATACCAAATGGCTTCAACTTATCGTAGCCGTCTATATGTATCATATAATTTGGACCACTGTTGAAGTAACTTCGTCTTTGTAATTGATGCCTTCTTCGAAAATCTACACCTACACCATCTATAGCACGTAAACAAAGTCTGACAGTTTCTTGTGTAACAGTTAAATTGCAATGCGAGTTAAGTAATCTCCATATCGACCTATATCCAAGATTAACATAACCTTCAGAACGGAGTTCTAGTATCTTCTGCTGTACAAGCAATATAGGACTATGGTTTTGGCGTCGACGTAATCCCAATCTTCTTTTGATCCTTTCTATTGTTGACCAGCTTACAAAAATACCATGACACCACATGAGAACTGCACATATCTCTCTTGTTGTATATATACAACTGAAATAATATCTGACTAAATCATATGTTGGAGCATTATCGCCTGGATAAGGATAAGCAACAACACAGTGCAGGACCATCAACACAGCTACAACCACCTGTAAATACGAATGATTATATGATTAGAAGTGCAACAGAGAAATGTAAATCAAGAAACGCAATACAACGCAATTATGGAATCTGACGAAACACAAAGCAATCTATAACTCAAATAAAGAAACAGAACGGAACTCAAAACCCGACGTGATTTTGCATAAAGCGGTTTTATTATTCACCGACGATTTATTAGGAATTCCTTGACATGTTTAAATAGTAATTTTATGTGCTATAAAATCTGTTTGGCATCATTTAATATGTATAGAAGGTCAGGGTTCTGTAAGAAGTCTCATTGCGTCAACCATGTCGTTTCTCTGCGCAAATCTGGGAGAATTTGAAATACTTCAAACTTCACACCCCAAATCTGCAATGAACGATGATAATATCATCCCGCTCGCGAGTATATAAGTTTGGGGATCGTTCGCTGCTCTCACTCGCCCTCTATGCTTGATATTCTGGCTCACGAGATAATATCAAAACGATCCACAGCGGTCAAAATCCAGATGACCACTTTATTTAAGTCTTTCCCGTTCCAACGGGAAGACTTTATTGTAAGTCTTCTAATTATTATTCTTATTATTTCCGCCACATTTTCAAAATAGTCTCACTTAAAGAGTTGGCGATATATCATTTTCATATTGTGCAATAAGTATTGGTCATAAATGGAGTATTGCGGCTCTGATTGCTTCTTCCTTTCAGAGTTTTCTGCCCGAACAACGTAAACCTTGTTATTAATTAAACTCAGAAACCGTAAGAGATACAGAAAAACCGAAGGGTACAAAATGTTCAGAGTAATGAGACACAACTTCATTACATTAGAGTAAAAAAATTGAAGGTTCTTTACATGAGTTATCTCCTCTTGAAAATTGACATGTTGCGTAGTTTTATTTCTCGAAATCCGTAAGCGTAGAGACCTGGAACTTTCGCAAATGATCATGTGACCATTTATCATACAAAATGGTCACAAGGTCAAAGGTCAAAGGTAAAGGCCACGATGACCTCTACTGCTTGCTATAGAAATAACTCGGAAACGGTAATACATATTTGACAACATGTTACGAAGAAAATGTGTGTCTTGTTGATATCTACATTTATTACAGGGGTCCAAAATGATTGGACCGACTGTTATAGACCTACGGTCCAAAAACCATTTTTTTATATATCTGAATAACGCTAAGAGATAGAAAGAAACTTTGAATAATAAAAAAGTTCTGCATTATAAGACCTACAAAATGGGGTCATGATCAAAGGTCAAAGTCCCTAGCACCAAATAAAGTCCTTAGCAACCATATATTTTTGACCTTATAAGGCTATGAATAGTATGAAAATGACATTTTCAAAAATCAAAGTCCCTAGCAACGGCATTAACTCATTAGCAACCAAATGTTTTAACATAAAATCCGTAGCAAGCATACATTTTTGAATTTAGAAAGATATGAATAGTATAAAAATGAATTTTTTCAAAGGTTAAAGTCCCTAGCAATGACAGAAAGTCCTTAGCAACCATGTATTTTACAAAATCCACACTGACGATTGGGTTATCATGAGAAAGATCATTCAATTGTTCTCTGAACAATTGGCCTTTAATTTCTAACATGCATTTATTACTCTCTCTCAATCCATTGGATAGATTGTATTACAGGGTCAATGTTACTTATTAATCATCATGACATAATATACCCATTTTTTTATAAACTTTTTCATGATGCAGCAGTGATGTCAGCCAAATAAATGACATGTAAAATATCCAATATTCTCAGTTCCGTGTCTTTCAGTTAATACTTTGATATGAACAATACCCTCGCCAAAATGGACTTTTAAATTGTTTACCACATAATTAGACAACTATTTATAAAAATATCTTTTTGGCAAGGCTGCTGCACATACCAAAAGTTCTTTTGAAAGACCAAAAATTGATACAAAATTAGCAATTTTTAGCAAGTTTCCCAAAATTTGTCATCTTTGAAGTAATACTCCAACTCGCACAGTAATTTTTGACTGAAAACTAGATTTGTTCTTGAAAATTTGAACATTTTTTTCTACAAAATGATTGCAACGAAGATGATTAAAAATGTTTGGAATCAAGGGGCCAAATATCAATTAATTGTCATTTTGTACTTCCTGTCTTGCACTATCATGAATTCTTCCCACAATCTTTGCACATAGGGACATGTAACTAAAATTTGTATATTACGATAATAACTAATATCATTATAATTCTAAAACTTTAGCGTTTTTTGTTCACGAGTCAAAAATCTAGTTTTAAAAGTTCTTGTGATGAAAGACGGACGGGAGAACCATAAACGAAAAAGTATTTCAGCTATGTGTCTTTTGGAAAATATAACATCTTGTACCGGAAGTGTGATTCATCCAATCAATGTGATTCAATCCAATCATATTTCAGCAATAATTGCAACCTTATTAGAATTTTTTCACCGAAACAAAATTGCTAAGTAACTATAATCCCGTCCGGGGTCAGGCCAATGAAAGTGCATCTAGACAAAGACGGTACTCGCCCATGACGGATAAGTTCATATCGATCTCTGTCCATAAAATTAAAAAAAAAATGCAAAAAAATATAGGACAGCAAAAATGGAGACTTCAACCAAACCCCTAACAACATAAATTAGGTTTTTAAATCTTCATTGATCTTGTGACATTGTCCCTTAGCGGTTTTAGATAGTTTTCAACCAAAAAAAAAATACACTAACAAAAGGCAATGGAAGACAATTGATGTCAGGAACTCTCACGCTGTTCCTAATATATTTAAATGAAAAATATTTACCTTATAGATATGATTCTTTGCCATTTTCCAAGGAAGTCTTACTTGAACGCCCAAAAGATATAAGATCACATGGTTAAATTTTCGCGCCCTGTCTGCAATTTTCTCAGATGAACTTGACTTTCAACAACTGAACATGCAATCTTTTCAGAACAAGTATACTTTGAAAAGTACACTTGTTTGGAAACAAACAATACAAGTTTACTTTTAGAAAGTAGAAAAGGCGAGAAACAACTCAACAAGTGAACATAATTTTCTTGGAAAGTGCACAAAAACAAGTAGACAAGATAACATAAAAAAATCGCTCACTTTATTAAAGTTAGCTTACAAAGAAGAAGTCAATAAGTGCACTTTCGGAAAGTTGGAAAGTTGAGAAAATAACTCAACAAGTAAGCAAAATTAACTTCACAAGTTTCGTTACAATGCAACTTTCCCACTTGTTTTTGTCGACAAGTTGAGTTGACAACTGACCAACTCGTGACTAATATTAGCTTCCATATATACCAGATCGTTAAAAACTGTATCCTAATAAATACCACTCAATTTAAAAAAACACAC
>JAOXYH010127503.1:0-10277 GCA_028566455.1 Botula fusca
GGGAATTAGTCCGGCTTTGCCGACAGCTCTAGTTTATAACAGTTGTGGCCTTCCACAGTTTTGGTCCCTAGCATCGCTGAAGGGTCATACATTTACAAAATGCGTACACCTGATGCATCGGAATCGGTATGAAATGTGTCACACTTCGTTTTATTTGAATACATAATTATTATCTAAATAAAACAGTTATTGACTAAGGTAAGTCGGTTACAAAGTTAAGGATTAAGCTTCATTTAATAAACGCTCAATCACTGGAACTTGAAAATGCATGTACTTTTGTCTACTACATGCACATTTCAGAGAGATCAGTTTTTCCTCAATATAATAGTACTCTTTTAAAATAAAATATTTTGTTTGTTTGCTGCATGTTTTTGTTTTTCGGTTCCTTTTTGTTTCGTCCAGTTTCCTCGCTGTTGGTTTCCGCGCTTTTGCCCTGTTTCTGGATTCACAAGTTTTGGATTACTGCTTCAGCCTCTTGCTTCTGTATTCCGTTGGCGGTATTCGCATTCAAACCTTGTTTTATAAAAACAAAGGTCTTTCATATCCTCATTTGCCCAATCTCTCGTTTCATTTATGCTATGATGAAGCATACAATGAAAGAATAATAGCTCGTACCATTCGTGATAAATTTACGTTTTTCTTATCCAGATTAGGTCAATTGTGGATACAGTATTTTAATTATGACGCCCAATATCAATATATAGATCATACTTCTTATATTCGTTTCAGGTGCTTCTATAATTGACCTCATTCTGTATCCATCTTTTGTTCTGACATCTTAAAGAAATCTTCAGAATGAAATTAATAAGCAAAAACTTCTTAACTAAACTTGATGTAAAAATCTATTTGTTCATAACGTATGAAATAGTATACAATAAAATATCGAACAAAAATGTACCAGTCTATTTCAGTTTTTTAATTTAATTGTGTTATAAGAAAACAAGAAGATTGTGGATTTTAGCATTTGTATATAACGTTTAAAGTAAAAATGTAAATTGGACTACTTTTTAGCAATATTTAACTTTTTCCAATTGGTAACATTCTCTGTTATGAATAATTATTACAAAAAATGAGCACTTGTGTAGTATAAAAAAGTGTGTTCAGTTCATACCAATTTTGATGCATTGGATGTGCACATGTCGTAAATTAATTACTCGTCAGCGATGCTAGGGACCAAAACTTTGGAAGACCACAACTGTAACAAAAAATTTGTAAAAGCGAGAAAATGCGAAAATAACCAATGCACCAATAAATTATTAACCATAAGGCAAACAGCACAGTAAAATAATGGTCCGTATGATGACGGGATAATTGATTTGTTAGAAACTGCAAGAACTGACAGAGTTGATAGTCTACAGTGACTGCAGACGTAAAGGTGAAATAAAGTCATTTTTCTATGCAAAAGACTTTACGTTGTCCGTTGATAAACAGCTGGAAAATAATAATTAAACAACTTCCTCTAAACGTACTCTAAATACATTACCAAAGAAGAAATAGAGCTCATGGAAAGCCAGTGAATAGAAGGATGATCAGGAACTGAAAATACAAGGACAAAGACAAAGCCAGGAAAACAAAATCATTAAAACATTCAGCACAAAACAACTCAAATGAGATTTCTATGCAAAACTTACTAAATGAATTATTGGGACCCCACCAAAACGTAAGAGCATGTGCCAAGTGCACGGGTTGGGAAGCCTAGAAAGACTGCTTTCTTAATAGATGACTAATTAATGGGGGATTCCATTGAATCTATGTGTGGACATAAATGCACAAATATGTTAAACATAATCAATATTTTTAAGAATAACAGGATCCATAACAAGTTCAATCATAGGCGTCAGACAGCAACAATCCTGTAAGTGAATGATCTTTAAAAGACGTGTACAAAGCGGGATAACTTTAAGTAAAAATGTTCCACTCTCGACGTAAACCTATTATTAATTTTAAAAGCAGCTAAAAACAAGTTTTCATGTTATATTGTAACCGATTTTTGTTTTAGCTATATTAAAATGTACTTTACTCCCTTCCATTATTATAATGTCATAAGGCGTCGCTATTAACTGCGTCTGAGGAAATTACTAAAATTCGCATGAGAAGTGCGACAAGTCATGAAAACTATTGAATAGAGTAAAAAGATTTGAATAGTAATTACTTTTTAATGATTAATTTGCGTAAATGAACTGTAATGTATTGAAAATGTATTCATTTTCATTTATATAATATGTAAAGAATGAAAAAATTACTATAAATGTATACATTTTTTTGTACAGGCACCATATTAAAAGCCACAGGGATTTTTCTCTGTGAAAGAGCAGTAATGATTTGTCTAACTTGACTACATTCTAGAATACTGTGGTTTCATTAATATTCGTGAGATATCAATTTTCGTGGATTTCATGGGTAAGGGCAAACCACGAATTTAAATATCCAACGAAATGTAAATTATCAGTTGACTTGTTACTAAGAAAAATCAAAACCACGAAATTAGGTTTCCTCGAAAGCTCATATTTTTGTGAAACCACGAAAATTGGTATCCAAGAAAATAAATCAATCCACAGTAAATTATTAAATGTGGTTACGAGAATTGCACATACTGAAGCGCACGCAATGCGCATTTGGAAATAAACAAAAATGATATTAAAGCTGATAGAACTTCGTTTCAAATGCAATGATAAGAGACAAAGAAGATTATAATGTTTCAAACAAAATGATACTTGGAAAAGGATGTAAACAATAACGCAACATTTTGAACCTATATTTATACATTTTGTGTATGGAATGTCACGTGAAATGTTGAAAATAGTCTGGGAAATGTTAGGAAAATGTGAAATTAAAACCCGTACATTATGTGCATTTGCAAATAAAGGACACATTATAGCAAAGAATTTTAAGGCAAAATACAAACTCACCCTTTTTAGGTCTTCGTAATTAAGCAAGTGTGAGAATTGACTTATTCCTGGCCATGACTTTTATTTGTTGGACATACGTTATTTGCATGACGGGTGATGCAGGCAAAGCAGGTGACGCACCCAGTCTCACTCCTTTTGGAGTTTGTCCAATTTGTTCCTCGATATTGATATTCCAAACGAATGTATGGGTCTGGAATTTCGGTATACTACACTTCCTTGTACTCCATTACGATTAATCAATTTGTGATGGTGACATTAAACATTACGCAGTGGAAACTTCAGCCTTTCCGACTTAACGCCCTGATTAAGAACCTTACTAACTTTCTATCTAAAAAAGTTAAAATAGCAAATGCAAAATCAGGAGTATCGCATTTACTAAGAAATATATATACTTCATTTACAGATGTTTGCTGGAATATTGCTACATACGAAAGGATAGTTTAGAATCGGATATCAGTAAAAGAATACCGACGCAACAGGTTCAAGTAAAAATCCAGGGACAAGACAAAAGCGCGAAAGGCCACAACAGAAAAGAACTGTTAATCAAAAACATAAAGCACACAAACAAAATAGAAACAGATAACATGAGTACCAAAGCACCAGCAATGTGAGCTCCCACCAAAATCCTGGAGTAACATCAGGTGCTCCGGAATGGTAAGCATATCCTGTTCCGTTAACGGCCCGGTAACACTACAAGTGAGACCATCCAGTCAAGTTTCAAATCCGGTGAGGTTGCAAATGCGGTATGACGAGAAATCTAAGAGAAGACACCCTGTCGCATTTGCGAAATATAATCATATCGATCTAACAAATCACGATGGCGACCATAGAATTTCTTGAGTGACCATAATAACCCAGGCTTAACATAATCCTGAACAAGGAGATCTGCATGAAAGCACTTTGGCTCTGATTAGAAAGTTACTGTACAAATCGATCGAATCAACTGTGGAATGTAAACACCATACCGAAAGTTGAAGTTGTCTCTTTTGTCGTAGAGTTTTGACACAATACATGTAATAGTAGTGGTATTGTGTTGTTCCCTTTGTTTTATGTTTGTTTAATAATTTATATTTTATCTTAAATAGATAAAAATTCTACCACCCTTTATTCTCAATTTCCAGACGACGGTCAAGGTATGAGGGAAATTTACAGTATATGTGGTTATAATTTCAAGCATTAAATATGTAAGAAAGTCGCCAGTTTTAAAATTATTTTATAGAGATGACGTTATCTATAAGACAGACATCATGGTGTCGGTGGTGTCCTTAATATCCGGTTCAAGAAGAGATACAAAAAATCACCAAATTGTGATTTTCTTAGTGACAAGACATCATCTACGTAGCGGAAGGTGAATTAGTACCCATTAGAATACCAATAATCTGTTGAATTACTCGTCCAACACACTAGACAAATATGTTGTCGATCAAAAACGCTAGATTTTGACGACATTGCGTTACTTTTGTGACTTCCGAAATTCTATGATTTGGTAGATCGATATGATGTATCTATCTCACAAATGCGACATGATATCTTCTGTTAGATTTCTCGTCATACCGGATTTGACATTTCACCGGATATTCTCACTTGCAATGTGACGGAGCACCTGATGTCACTCCCGGGTTTTGGTGGGAATTCACGTTGCTAGTGCTCTGGGTCTCGTGTCGTCTCTTTCTATTTAGTTTGTGGTTTCAGAGAAGTCGAAAATGTATCAGCAAGTGGGATGTCATGGTCGTCATATTGAAGATTCCATGGGGTCATTTGGCACAATTTTGATAGAAGATCATTCAAGAAACAATTTTATCACACGTGGTGCGAACGGCCAAGTGGTTTCAGAGAAGTTGAAAATGTATCAGCCAATCCGAAACTGATGGGTACATAGTTGTAACAGTTGTTGTAAAGGACCGTTCAAGAATTATTCCTGCCATGTTTGATGTCAATCGGCCGAGTGGTTTCAGAGGAGTACATTTTTAAATGAAAAGTTTATGCACGGAGCCAAGTGATAGCAAAAGCTCAGACTGGCCTCTTTGGGCCAAATAGAAAAGACAAATTTGCAAGCAAACTTCACGGCAAAGAAAAAACACATGAATGTTGACTTTAAGATAACGATGAGGAACAGGGAATATGAATTTCACAGTAGGTTTTTAGGGTATTTCATACAGAACATATTTAAGTTGTCATATTAGTGGAAGGTTTGTCATGTCGTAAAACCTGGTTTAACCCACCCTTTTCATCGGAAAATGCCTGTACTAAGTCAGAAAAATGACAATTGTTCAGATTATACCTTAGGGCTAGGGTATCGGTTATTGACAACAGATTCAAGCAGTAATTCAAAACTCGTGAATCTAGAGACAAGACAAAAGTGCATAAACAAACCAGGAGAAAACAAAAAAGAACTGAAAATCAAAAACATAAAGCAACAAAACAAATAGACACAGACGACACGAGAACCAAAGCACTAGCAATGTGAACTTCCACCAAAACCCGGGATTGACACCAGGTGTACCGAAAGGGTATGATCTTTTTGCGGTGACTGAGGGTTAAGAGAAGTGTCAATATAACGGAACTGTGGACTAGTCATAAAAGTGGGAAGTTTTGTATGCTATAAAACCCGGTTTAACCCACCATTTTCATTTTAAAATGCCTGTACCAATTCAGGTGTATGACAGTTTTCTGCCAATCGTTCTGTAAATTTCTCGATCTTGTCAGTCTTATCGATTCTACTCTTTTGGACACTTCTCTTGGTGTTCAGTATTTTGTTAGTACTTTCCTTTCATAGACGTAGAAAACTATCGCTAAGAAGCACAAAGAATATGCAGAAGCACAACAGCATTTCCCGGTTATCCAAATATCCCCAAAATTTATACAGATAGTAGCTACCGATGCTTTATTGAAGTGTCTATACGCTTACGCTGGATAACATATTTGCCATGACACTGAATAATATATTTGCCCTGACCGTTTTAGATAAGGACCCTGACACTTTGGATAAAGCAGTACTACATGTCAAAACTGTTGTTATGAAATCCTTCTTTGTCAAGAGAGATTATCCTACCAAAGTTTTGAACCGAGCTTTCATTTCGTTTTCCCTAGTTAAAAGATCGGAGGCTATGTAACATAGGATGAGAAACACCAGTGACCGCATTCCACTGGTTCTGAGATACCTGCCTCACAATCTAGCGATCCAAAATATTCTGATTCGCAACTTCAAATCCATGGTTCTCAATGATGAACACATGGCTACAGTTTTCCAGGATTGGCTTCCCATCACAGCCTTCAGAAAGGGGAAGTGTCTAAAACAGCATCTTGTTACAAGTTTTTTTAAGAGTGCTGCCCGACTCCCCCAGCCAATTATAAAGGCACTAGACACTGCAAGTGCCCCCGCTGTTTGTCTTGTCTATTAGCTTGGGAAACCGATGAGGTCGTTGGGCAAACTAACGTTCTTCTATTTGAAAAATGGTTTCGCCCTTTAGGCCAGGTGAGCTAAAATAGTTTCACCTGTATATCAGAAAATGGAGTTTACGCTGTCGAATGTAAACGCTGCCAAATGGTTTACGTGAGCAAGACGTATCGCAGATTGGGTGACCGTTTTGTTGAACATAACAAATCGCCACCAATGGAAAAGAATGCCCCGTTGGTGGGCACTTTCGACAGGAAGACCACACTGTAAAAAATGCAGACCACAGCTCTGCATCAAACTTGCTCAGGTGAAAGACAGCGTCAGTTCCTTGAACAACGGATCATTAAATTTCTTGGAATAGTTCACCCGTTGCGAATGAATGTAAAAAAACATTCTATTTTATGATCAATATATATAATCTTTTAGGTTCTTTCATCATACACTATGTCCTTAAATGTCAATTTTATTTTGATGGCGTAATTAAAGAGTTCAGGGTTGCCACCTCGCTGTCTAAACATTCTGGTTTGGGTATTGAATCGGGTTGACGTGTCTTATCTTTCTTGTCTTATTCTACCCTGAAGAAGGCCTATAGGTCGAAAATTTTGGCATCTTTTTAGGTCTCTTTTACATTTTTACTTCTATATTGTTTGGTTTTTACCTTTTAAATGTGGCTACATGTGTATCCTTTTTCCTTTTATTGTTCTCAAAACTGTTGTTACTGCTGATAATAGCACAGTCTTTATATCGATAATTTAAAAGTATTAAAAGCATAAGCGTAAGGAGGCGCAGGTGGAGCCCATCGGAATGGCGATTACCTACTGAAAATTCTCCCATCAAACCTGACAAGAAACTCAAGCATACTGATCACCTGTTCGGCGGTGTAGTATATTTTGTCTTTCTCTGAGACTGTTGTGGAAAAATTTGTGGAATTGTATCCAAGAACAATAAATTATAATTCCTGCCATTTTTACCACAAAGGGATTTGTCGATTGTTTGTGCCAAATGGTATTTTTAATTTTCATTGGGGATTGCAGTGTAGAAAGTAGAAAGTTCGAGAGTTTTTACAGAATGAACTTCGGTAAATTCCATAGATTTCAAATTATCAAGAAGATCTTTGGAATTCTTCAGATTCCACATATGATTTATTCCACTGGATAAGTAAACAGTATAACAGTGTCTCTGGTGTCCCTCTTCCACTGCAGACAAGATTTTAGTAAGCCTGATTGAGAGCTTTTTGGTAGAACATGAAGATGAACCAGTATGTACCGTTGTTTATATGGATTATTGTGTAGGTTTGGAATCCAATACAAACTAGGTAAGTCCTCAGATGTTTTATCTAGGAAAATATTTAAGGGTAACATGAAGGACTTGTGGTCAGCCATAATTTCATCTTGATCAAAGGTAGTGCTTTTCTAAGTTGGATTACTAGAGACACTCTCAATTCAAAATTCTTTAATAAGGCACTCATAGTAATACGATTTACATACAAAAACAACATTGTTGGCGGCTTTGTCTGCAAGGACAAGATGTTTGTCATGAAGGTCAGAAAGACATTTCAATGCATCTTGGTCTTTTAATACTGATTTTGGTCGATCATTGACACAATTTTTTAACTTGTGAATACGACATTGTACCAAAGACCTGATGGTTTTTACCCATTCAGACAATGTGTCTACCATACCCTCCGCATTTGGTTCAAGTTTCACCCAGGCTCTGGCATGATCTTCAACAGCATCCATAATAAGTTTGAAATTAAAGTTCCAATTGATGTGCTGAGGTTCCCTGAATTTTGGACCGTGGGATATAACCTTGCGGAGATTCTCATGTTCAATGATGTTCAGATCACAAGTGATGACATGACCAGAGGGGCCGTAGAGGAATGGAAACTGCAAGCAGTCACATGTCTGTGGTTGATTGACATACTGATTAGCGTCAAAGTCCTGCAATGCCTATTTGTAATTAAATAGTTTACGGGCAATGGGTTTGGAGCAGCTGTAGGAAATGATAGGAACAGTTTTATTATCAAAGTAATTCGGCATTTTAGATTTCACTTCTTTTCGATTTAAAATATTGCTGGCGTTTATAGCAGCTATTCCTTTGTTAGCAAAATAAAGGAGGAGGTACGATAAGGTCACATTTTGGCCCCAAAACATGAACTGCATGTCACGTCTAATTTAGTATGCTTACTATATAACTTAATATATAAATTAATTTTAATGGACAAAAAATAAATGAACCAGGTTTTTATTCAAATAGAAGTAAAGGAAAACCGCGATTCGAGGGGAGGTCAAAACTGAAAATCAGTAAAATCAGCCTGGACATTCATTGGAAGTGTTCCATTCAAAGTGATAATTTAGGAATCAAACGATATCCTCTTGTAAGGAACGATCAAATATAACGACGTTAATTTTATTGTTATTGGGGTAACAACAAATAAAATTTGTTATTGGGATAACAACAAATAAAATTTGTGAAGGATCATCCAAGAAACATTTCTTCATTGACTCATTGAGTTCTGATAAGAAGACTTTCAAAGGTATTTCAAATAGGGTCCAAGGTTAAACTTTGATGTAATGTGGCGTTCATCTTGATTTCTACTTGAAAAACAATTTGTGGAGGACCATCCAAGAAACATCTCTGCACAAGATCATTTTCATTGACTCAATGGTTTCAGGCAAAGATTTTTTTTTTAAATTTCACCTAATCAGTGCACATTATTTGCTATGGCAGTCATGTAAAATAATACATATTTTAAATATGTAATACATACACAGTTGAATATCATTGTCTCTAAAACATATATGTCGAAATTTCTGGTAACTCAAACACATTTTCATGACCTTCAACAGCAATTACTACACAAATTTACTCCTGGTAGCCTGATTTTTTGTTTATGTCGAAATTAATTGGCTGGTCCCTATGGGTTGGACATAACAAGAATCAACTGTAAATATTTTTTTCTAATTTTCAAGGACTATTAGAGCAATATTTCTACCAAATTTGGTCCTAATCTGTTTTGTGGTTTCAAAGAAGATTGTAATGGGAAATGGGAATAGCTAATGATGAACAGAAGGGTAGATGACAAAGACAAATGACAGATTGATGAACGAAGGACGGATGATGGATGCAAAATAATGACAATAGCTCATATAGCCCTTTTGCTCAGGTGAGCTAAAATTTAATTGATACTGTTTTTGTCATGCAATATTGCCCTGATTTAGTCTTCATAATTTATATCCTGTCACCCTTTTGAACAGGTGAGTTTAAACCTCAGAAAGGAACAACAACTACATACATCTGCATGCCATGTCATTTTATTAACCAATGTCAAAACAATATTATAATTCTGTTATCTAGACCAAAACTTTCCCTCCTTAATACATTTGCATATACTGCATGGTTTTAAATAGAAACAAAATTTTGTACTCTTGAATAAAAAAATACATTGGACAAGTTAAAAAACGATTTTAGATCACCTATACTAAGTCCCATCCACAATATTTAAGTTTACGTCTGAGTTTCTTTCAACATGTTCTACTTGATGTACAGTCATGTAACTTGGTGCGTGAGTATATTTTGGGTATTCTGCAAGCATGCTGACAGACAGACCAACTTGAGCTACTTTTCATGCTTCAGAGAGACGTAAGAGAATTGCATTAAAGCTAACATATGAATTTCTCTCAAAGGTTCTAGTTGATATATAGTCATGTAATATTGTATATGAATGCATCTTGGGAAGTCTGTCAGCATCCAGACATAAATAGGTCAATTTGACCTACTTTTCATGCTTCAGTGACACGTACAGAAATGCATTAAATTTTACATCAGAGTTCCTTTCAACAGGGTTTAGTTGATGTACAGTCAAACTGCAGTTTTCCCTGACATCATCTTCCCATGGTAAGGTTTTGTGATACGCTGCTACAACAAGCGTATCACAAAACCTTGACGTTGGAAGATGCCCTGACAGCTGT
>JAOXYH010127614.1:0-10277 GCA_028566455.1 Botula fusca
AAGCTGTCATTAAACAATGCAAATTATTATGTAATAGTTTATGAAGGTTTATTTGCAAAATCTGCTCATATAATCTGTTCTATTAAGTGAATTGAAAAATAATTATGCAATGTAATAATATCGGTTTGATTTTGATACAAAGATTCTTATATATCATTACTTATCACTGTAGGCCTGATTTCAGATTGATGTTGAGACAGAAAATAAACAAACATATTTTACGTAATGTAATATCTGTAATACTGTAAATGATTATTTAATTATTTCTAGGACACTTACTTTTAAGTTTTGCATCGTTAATTTTAATTGTAAAGAAGTAATTTTAAATTGTAATTTTAGAACATGTTTGGATGACTTTCGTGATGACTGTCAATGGTTTGACGATAACGCTGATGAAAGACCATGGTTAATTGTGCTGATGAATTTTGATGACTGCATCTTATATACTTAGGGCAAGCTAAATATTAGATAATGACATTAAATTGAACATGTATTTTACAGATTTATACAGTTTATGGAGCAACATTTTATCTATTTCGTGCTGACAATTACTAAACTTATATGTACTTCCTTCTCTTTGTGCCTTAGGAGTTTTGAAATGCTACTTTTATGTTTTGGTCTTAAATTAACATTTATTCTGGTATTGAAAATTCAACATTTCAGTCCATCAATATTTCTGATCTAATAGTGCATAATATCATATTATAAATATATACTTTACCGTGCTTCTTAAACTGTTGTCCGTGACAAGTCTGTTGCTGAATGGGGTGTTCTGTTTTCATGTCGAAGTTAACTGTTGCTTAAAAAGTTAGCCTGGCCTTGTTCTACGAAATGCAACAAGAAAAGGCCTAGCTTAACAATCAAAGCAAACAGAAAATTACTTTTATGCTTCCTTACCTTTGAAAAAAAAGAAATATAAAAAAATGATTTTCATATCTAAAACAATGACCAAACCTGGTAATTATACAGAAGACAAACAAAAAGTACGTTATGTCGCGTTAGAAGAATTAGAATACTTGAAAGTGGACGCACGAAACAAATAGTGACCAACTCGTGCATTATAGATGGATAATTGTCGGAAGAACATTTAGCTTAAGTGATCTGAATGTATCTTGTTCTATCTGTGTATATGATACTGGCAAAAATAACACATATAAATTGCGGAAGTAGCTTCTATCATGCCGTTGTTATGATGACCACCATTTTATTTTGATGCAGATAATTATGTGCTAAAATATGAGAACAAAATTACCTCCAAAAATACTAAAAATATAAGTGTTTTAAAATTATAATTATGGTAAAATATGACATTACAAGAAAGTATCGATCAGTCAGAAGACTCGCACCAGTTTGTCCGAGACTGCCTTTAAGCTACCGGAAATCGAAACAAAAGAGCCAAACAATGGTAAGGAAAATTAAATTTAGACATGTTAGATGGCTCGCTGCCTCATTATTTAAAATTGTTTTTGAGTACTTCCAATGCAAGAGTTCTTTTTTCATAGTCGCAGAGCTTAAGGCATGGAATTAAAACAAGAACACGATAGGCATTTGAATGGATGTGGAGTTTATTTCTATTTGTTCATATACTTTGCATGTTTATTTTCAGGCATACTGAACTCACAAAAAAACGTGTATAACATGTAAGGCGAATACCACATATATATATATTTCTGTTAGGCGCAGCATATACATGTACAAGACATATTAGTTAAACAGAACCGCCATATTTGCCGCCAAACCATGACGTTATATCTCAAAAAGAGGCTCCATTTTACTGGCAAATGATTGTGGGATTTCCCAACCATTATCGATTATTATTATATTTCTACAATGAATCAGATCATATATTATTATTTGATGAATTTGTTTTCACTTTGTTTTAAGTATTTAAACATACAAGGTCCCTTACTATGACAAGTCAACAGTTGCATGACCAAAGAATAAGTTTAAGGAAACTTTCAACCTTCATATCCATGAAAATATCAATTTCTTTGGCAATCAATGTTTTCAAATGAACTAGTTAAAACGTTTAAATTGAGAATGAATGCTTGATTGATTGATCACATAAAAATGTGTTCTCTTTTTACAATCAATATGAAATAACATATGTAAAATAACCAAGAAATGTCTTAAATTACTTAATTGGCGACTTACTTTTTCTATGTTCAACAACGTTGTTGTTAATCTATATCCATTTTATTAATATGAAAGCAAACAGATCTTTCAACAACAAATTCTATTACGAAGTATGAACCGGGTACATTCTGGAGCATGTTTCAACTTATTTCAAATCTGGCTTCCTTATAGGTTCGAATTTAAATATTGACTACGGGTATTTACGTCAATACATTTATAAATAGTCGGTTAGTCGTATTTAAATTATTTGTTATTGCCATATATTTATGTGTATTTCTGATCTATGAAACGAGGTTTAAATCTAATTCAATAATGTAAACTTAACTCTTCGTTATAGATTATTTATATTTTCTCCACGTCAATTGTTTAAACCTAATTATTTCAATAAATAGTTGTGAAAATGGACCATACAGCTTCATCAAATAGTTGTACCGTGGTGATTAGGTTTCCAAGTAAATATATAATTATGAGCGATTTTAATTTTTGTTTTGTTTTGTTTTGTTCTGTTTTGTTTTTTCTGTTTAAATCATTTGGTGAAAATATCCTAGAAGAGATAATTCAACTTCATGTTGGGGGGTAGTATACCACCGGATTGTTTGATATGGATGTACATTTTTATTGTACCACTTGTGCCGTGAAAACAAGACTCACATTTACATGCAAACAAATCAAAGGCCAGCATTTAAGATACCATGTCATTTTACGGTCTAAACAACACCGTTTTCATTGAAAAGTTCTAAATTAAGACTTTAATGTATTTATTTTATCAAAAAAACATACTGCATTTTATAAAATTGAGCAGTTAGAATACACAAAAATTTTGGCACATCTGTACATACTTTTACTTTTGAAATTCCCCCGATCTTTGCGTCAAATAATAAGATATGCAATTTCAACAATTCTGCTTCTTCCTGTTGTTTTAAAAGATCAAAATGAACGCAAAAATTCTTACTGACAAGATAACGACAAATATTTTCTTAACCGTTGAACATTAAAAACGCAAAGGACTTTAATCATTTGCCTTGAAATAAAGTACTGTAAATTCAGAAATGCATGCGTGCATTTATTATTGCGATTCCCGGACAACCGTTCAAAATGCTACTTCAATTATTGCTATTTCGACAATATTGTCACAAAAGCTTACTGAGAGAAATCGAAGTGGGAGTTTTTATTAATGCGATCTACGTCCTGTCGAATTATTCGCATTAATAAAAACATCGCAATAATTTCTGAACTTACCGTATATAATGTTACACATCTGCATTTTATTGAATTTTAAAATATAGTTTCAGAAACGAAAAACGGTTGCACTAACGAATGATTTTTATTAGTGAAACCTTCTTGTTTTAAAAATTAGGGACGATAATACTAACCTTTCAAAAATAATTGAAAACTAAAGTAAGTACGATCAATAACTATTTTGTTTTGTTTTGCTGCATTTAATAAACTTAAAATATACAATATTCATGTATTAAACTTCTTGCAATCCAGATTTGACTATGCACAATTTACAGATATTTGTTATCTAGAGTTATCCCGCCTTGTGCATTACATATAATATCAGAATTTTGGATAATATGCTATATATATTTATAACTCTTTCCATATGCCAGATATATTCATTGACTGTTCTTTAAAATGGTGCCGTTTGCTATATGTAATCAGAAATCAGAGATGACAATTGCAGGATATAGACCAAGTTCAATTAACAAGCGTATCCAAATGCCTAAAGGTTTTTAGTCCAGAACCTTCAACGTCAGTTTCAATTTTATCTTGCAAAAAAAAAACCGATATGAACCCTTTAGCTGTCCAAGATATTTGTGTTATATAATTATTCTGAATTGCCAATATTTAAGCATATACATGTACTTTGTGATCAAATGCGGGCTTTGCATAGCAATATAAATCTGCAGAAATATTATTTGAGTGTTAGCTCACCTAGGAAAAGATTATGCGAGCTTTGTCATCACTTAGCTTATTTTTTCATTCCTTCTCCTTTTCACATTTTTATCTTCTCCTTTGTAGCCATTGGAGGATTTTATACAATATCCTCACGTCATGCTTACTGGCCGACTACTATGGCTTTCAAAGTCGATTTTTTCTTAAACTAGAAGACCAAATGATTTGAAAATTGAAAGGTATAATGACTGGGTGGTTTTCTACAAATTTCTTATATCCCTTTGATAAGGAACTTATATTACAGCTATAATCAGATAAAAGATTTGTATTGAACTCTTTTTGAAGTACATGAAACCACCCATCTACCCATTTCCAACCAAAACATTGTAAATTCCATTGCATTTTTTCTCATGTTGTTTGATTATTCTACAAACTTGTCCACCAGGTGATGTTTGTTTTGATGTGGTTGACCATTTTTCATTTTTCCATTTGGGACTGCAGTATGAAATGTATTGGAAAAAATTAAAGTACTGTCGACTGGGAGATTTTGTATAAACCGGCATCAGTTTATATTGACAATCAGCTCAAATGGCGGCTTTGGCCGCAGAAAAATTAGCAATCAACTCAATGAGAAATTGGAATGTCCAAAATTAATTAACCAAATACAACCAAACAATGCATGATTGATGTATGTAGCATCTTTCACAGAATAATGTCATTTCTTTTCAATCGATCAACATATTTCCCTTTGGTGCAATTTTTTTCTTTAAAAAATCAAGGTCTTAGTTACATGTAATGCCGAAGATTTCCATTGAACCGCACGAAAAATTGCATATACTTTTTTCTGAGAGGGAACTACAAACATCGGAAACGACGCTTACAGTTTCATATATTATGTAATGCTTTCTATTTTAAATATGGAAGCAGAGAATTCAATATAATGTATATGACAGGTTTTCTGGCGACACCATTTTCTTTAAAGACTCCTCTTTTTATTAAACATTGCATTTGTATTTAGTTCATTTTCTGGGTGTCAGTAGTTTGCAAGGAAAACTTTTCATAACTGAAACAAGAAAGCACAAAGTTTCTATGCTGTATTTCATTGCTTCTTTACATCATTTGACCAGTATAGAGAGAGTAAAAATATCTTTAATTAATTGCATACACTTCCGTTTTAGGCTATTGTATACAGAACTATAAAGATTGCCATGTAAGTGGAAGGTCTGGCATGTCATAAAACCTCGTTAAACCCACCATTTGCATTAGAAAATGCCTGTTGCAAATATCGGCAACAGAATATCGAAGCAACATGTTCTAGCACTAATCCAAAACACGTGAATCCAAGAACAAGACCAAAGCACGAAAACAAACGAGAAGCCAGGACAAAATAAAAAGAGCTGAAAATGAAAAACATGTAGCAAACAAACACAATAGAAACAGGGGACACGAGAACCAAAGCACCAGCAATGTTAACTCTACCAAAACCCGGGAGTGACATTAGATGCTCCGGAAGGGTCAGCATGTCCTGCTGCGTAAATGATATCCGTCACATTGCAAGTGTGAATATCCGGTGAAGGTCTCAAATCCAGTACGATGAGAAAATATCATGTCGCATTTGAGGGATAGATACATCATATCAATCTACCAAATCATGATGGAGACCATAAAATTTCCGGAGTACAGTAACACAGGCTGAACATAACCCTGACCAAGGAGTTTTTGTGACAGCAGTTTGGCTTGGTTAGAAAGACACTGTACAAATCACAGACACGACAGAATTGAGTCAAATGTAAAATTTATACACCATGCGCAAGCCTAGGGACGTAGGTATATTAATACTTGAAAAGGGAAAATTCACAATTGGAAAGTTAAGATCATCACTTTTGTCAGGATGTTTAGATTTAAATCGTCCACTGTTGTCTATGTATACAAGTGAAAGTCTAGGTATGAAGCAGAAGTGAGTGTGTCAGTTGTCTCTTTAATTTCAAGCTAACTGGGGTAGATTTGATGTAAGAAATCATTAAAGTTAGGATTATTGCGCAAAAGTACATCATCTATATAGTGGAAGCTGAAATTAAAGGACTGGACTTATTTCTTCTCTTTTCTCTGTAGTAGCTCTTGTATGAACTTTGCTTCGTATAAATACAAGAAAAAGCAGCGCACATTGGAATCCCAATTGTCTGTTAAAAAACGTGTCCTCCAAAGTCAACAAGTATATTGTCGGTTAGAAATTCCAGCATGCTAACAACATCAGTCTCAGAGTCCTTTTTTTGTAGAATCAGTGTGGTCCAAGTCAGGAGTATGACAGCTTTCTACATATCGTTCTGTACACTTCTCGATCTTGTCAGTCCTATCGACTTTACGCTTTTGGACATTTTTCATGGCGTTCAAAATTTTGTTATTACTTTTATTGCTTGATGACATAATGTTTTGTAATATAAACATTCTGTAGAAATCAAATTCAAATTCAAAATTCAAATAGTTATGAAATTTTTACTGGCGATAATAATTTGCCTCTTTCTTTTTCATTTATATTATCTTTCTATAGTTGTATATAAATGAATATAAGAGCAGTTTCTGTTCAAGTTTCCTTTCCACCCAAAATATTCTGCACATTGTTGACTGGTTCAAACAGATTTAAGTATTTTTAGCATTTGCATGAATTAATAAACAGAAAGTGTTATATTAAATTTGTAGACAACCCGACTTAATATCAATCAATACAGAAAAGAACGTTGAGCACCATTTAGTGCATATATGTCTGCTAGTTAAAGGCTAGCTATTTTCAGCCAAAAACTTGAGGACGAGCAATTTAGCTAATTTATTCAGCTTTTTGTCATTTAGTCTCTGAAACATAGATAGTCAACTGTCCCTCAACTCAAGGAAGCCATTCATTTGGGTTGTGCTTACAATTTCATTTTTTGTTTTTTTTTTTTGCCAAATTAAACAAATGTTAAATCTATTAAGATGTAGTTGGGAAAGCGATCTTTAACCATTTTGTAGAGGTACTACACCCGAGAAGTTCAACTGTTCGTTACATGTAACTTTGTCTAACACTTATTATAGGGTGAATTTATAATAAATTAGGTCATTACTATCAGAATATTAAGAGATCAAAAAATCGAAAGTGTGGATTCAGTAAACAAAGTATAAAAAACAGAAATTGATACTGTTAAAGAAATATTAAGTTCTTATATACTATTCTTGAATAAATTTCGTAACTAACAAATATCTACAATTATAGGAATATCTACATCTCAAGTGACTGAAAATAAGTTCAAGTTTCCAGAAGTCAATTAAAATGAGATATTTTCTTACAGTTTCTCACTGTCACTGTCACTTGAACAGTATATGCATTTTCAGCATATTAATTTAATCTTTATAGTATTTGGATGCAAATATACATCACTGGCTCTCCTTCTATTGCATCGATATTAGGAATTCATTTCAGCAATTAAATGGATCCCCTCAATGTACCTATTCTATTCTGTAGCTGCTTATACATTAATTTTTAAAAAAATACAGAAGTCATATCAGCAAAAATTAACACAAAATAAAAAGATTCAATTACTTGTCCTAAGATTAATTAGTGAAACAACCAACAAACTGGCTTAGAGGCTTCTAAAATAACTACATGTATTCAAAACTCACATAAACATATACTGGTGAAAGGGGTTGAAAGTTTGGGAGATTTTATTTCATTCAGATTTGGGAAATTCTGCTTGTTTGAAGAAAATGAGTACGTCTTCCTCGTAATGAAGGATGGTAAGCGTGTATAGGGCTAGCAGAAGAAATTCACTTGCAAATTGAGAGCCAAGAATAGTATATAAGAACTAATTAGTTTGTTAAAGAAACATTTGGAATTGTAATATTTTTCGATTGAAATAATTGTATTGATTTTACATATTTAACAGTCAGGATTTCTCACATTTTATAAAAATATGATCGGATAATTCCGAAAATTAACCCCTAATTCCCCAAGAACAAAATGCAAACCCTTTGCCCTCAACTAGACTTGCTGGATAATTAGTCCTCAACTTTTCATGTTCAACTTTTGGCAATCTAGTCTTCAGCTGTGCTGTTTGCTACTTAGCCCCTTATAAAATCCTATATCAGAATTTATTTCAGGAACATATTTCCACAAAGTTGATAATAGCGCTGTCGAGGGCTACCTCATTTGCATAAAAATTATCAAGATATCTTAAAAACAGTCCTCAACTGATTATTAACTGGATCACAGTGGAAAGTTAATTGTTGGCTAATTGAGCTTTGCAGTTGAATGTTCTATTATTTTTCCTGCATGGGAATGCAAATACTTGTACCAAAAAATTAACATAATAGTTATGGCATGCTGTAAATATCTCAGACATTCAATGCATTACAACGCCAAGACTACTAATATTTTGATAAATGATTTTTTTCTTGTGATTTTTACCAACCAGATTCTTATTAAAATTCTCGTGATAAATATGAACCTTTAGACAAAATGTTCTAATACGACTACATTTCATTCTCGAATCTAGGAGAAGTATAGGTGTACAGTTACACTGTAAACTTGTGTGAAAGGTTATACTGTCCTTTATCTGGTATTGTTGATCCTTTTTTTTTTCTCAATAAGGATCTGGTACATGATTTATTAAATAATGTGCATTGTTTTAAAATTATTTTTCTACTGAGAAAGAATGTTATGAAATGTTGATCTCAAAATTATTTCTTCAACTAAAAATATTTTTCTTTCATCACGTGACTTATTAGTACGTGAAGACAGAAATAAATGGTAAGGATTGATATTGTCTTTTGATAAGGTTTTAATAAAAAAATTCACACTATTTAAAATGAAGAAATATTAGAATCTTTGTATTTTGTGTCATTTACAATATTATAAGTTAGGAGAAGTAACCAAATTCTTGCTGTACCGGCATATTTGTTAATAGTTGTCAATAGTGAAAATAGAATTGTTTTGATATTTTTTTTCGTACTGAAATAGAATTATCGCAAATGGAAATAATTCTTAGATGTCATTATCAGGGTACTTAGGTTTTGTATGTTCTCTCGTTTATATTTTGTTTTATAAATTTGAGATGTATAATCATATAAAATCGTCAGAAAAAAAGTACAATCAATATTCATAAATCATTATGTCGAACTATATTATATAAGCGTTATTTGATAATTGGATTAGTGAAGTTTTGTCACTCTGAGGGGAGGGGGAAATTATTTTCTTTGGACATTAAAGAACCGGCAACGGAAGTGGTCGACTTTCCGCCATATTTCTTTATATTTTTGGAACATGACGCATGGGTGATCGAAATGAATATCCGCTACTATTTTTAGAAAGGAAAAAATTATGTCCTGATATCTTATCGTCGTGGAATGTGTGACATGAGAAATCCGATCTTTAATCAAACTAAATTATATTCAAGATATAAACTTCAAATAATCTTACATCCATAATATACATTTGTCAATCGGATATAAAACCATATCGGGTAACTTTTAGGAACTTTTTTTTTAATTCAGTGAAATTGAACAGAAATTACGATGATTAAAAACTGTTAACTAGTCGCTGAGAAAATCTTAAAATATAAAAAATACTAAAGAGTTCTTACCAAATAAGTTATTCTGTCTCCATTGTATCGAAGTGTAATCATACCTTTTTTGACGAACTTACATTGAATGATCAGCTGATTTAAATATATACATATATTTAATGCATGAAAGGTACCAAATGATTGGATAAACCCGAATTTACCCATGTATACACTACCTGCATATCGTCATACAAGTTTATACCTATCCTGTTTCTACATATATATACATGATCAAATATTTAAAGGTCAAAATTTATCTTAAACTGTTAAATATTTTAAATACGAATATACTTATATTTCACGACGAAAATTAATCCCACGGAAATAATGTAAAGAAGAAAATCATTTGTGACACAAATTTTCTTTTTTACATATAGTGTAACCAAACAATTCATTATATACATTGTATCAAGTTGTTTACCTAGAGTAATTGTCTGAACAGATTCGAAATACTGAATTTACTTTTATATCGGGCCTTTCATTTACCCATAATGTTTCTGTTTTTCTATCTAAAAGTTTGAAGTAGCACTATATTTTCGAATAAAAACAATCAGTCACATGATCAAAATTTGGACCACTGTAGTATTTTGTAGATTTTACATCACTTAATGAATGCTTTGAATAATATTCTCGTTTGTATCTGCTTTCTTG
>JAOXYH010127725.1:0-10277 GCA_028566455.1 Botula fusca
TTTCAGTTCTTTTTTGTTTTGTCCTGGTTTGTTGTTGTTTGTTTCCGCTCTTTTGCTTTGTCTCTGGATTCCGCTTGAACCTGTTGCTTCGGTATTCTTAGAGATATATTATAAGTTTCAGTGGATAAACTGATCTTTTTACATCGATATTATTTCCGCTTTATGTCGGAAACTAAGTTACATGTGTATGCTTTCCCCTATGTCAAACGAGCAGATTATCGTCAAGACTCAGTATCAGATATACATCTAGAGGTTTTTCCAGTTGGAAAGCTGACTGATGCACAGTAGTTTTCTGTCATATTCCGATCTATCACTTTTTACCGTTTCGTTTTTTGAATATAAAGAACCTTAACATGATATGTCAACACGTTTAAGCTTTCTTACAATATCCTTCCTGCATCGTTAAAAGATAAAGAAAAAACAAAGCAACTATTCACTTCTTATCATGTCCATTTGTAGTTGTACTTACGTGATGAAGAAAGACACAATAATCCAAATAGCAGTAATAACAGGCAAGACATAAAGTCGCTTCCGCAGACACACTAGACAAGCAAAACTCATAACGCCAGGTAACTCAGGCTGAGAATCTTCTCCTCTGCAAAACAATAAACAAAGTCATTATATGGATTTCTTAGATACTAGAAAACTCATAACATGAACCAGTGCATATGGGATTTTTGGAAGAACACTCATAACACTAGCAAAACATGCCCTCCATCTAACTTGGTCTTGCATTTCGAAAGTCCAGTAATTACATGCAACTATATACATGTAAATATTCTCCTCGCGTTCATTTCTAATCTATGAAACCAAGAACTGAAGCAGTTTCGTTTGACACTCGAAACACAAATAAAAAATCAGCTTTTACGCCAGGTTCATATAACATTTACGTCTGCTCATCTATCGCGTGTTATCGCAACTTTATTTTTCAATGAATCTTGTGGCTTGGAGATATTCACCACCCTTTCTAGACCACGTATTTAATGATATTATACAAAATGTTATATTTCTATCCAGCGGGTAAAATATTAGAAAACCCTTTTCGTCAGTGTACGGTGAAAGATCGTAAACATTTATTTAATATTTCAAACTTTCATACAAGGCCAAAAGCCTGCAATACATTTTAGATTGAAAGTAAAAGATAAAAGCTGACTTTTAATACTTAACATATTTATTAAAAAGCGAAGGCCTTTGACATAAATAATTGTTTGTCTAATTAAATAATATTACAAATCCCCTTTTATATCGGACTACTACAAGTACTTTATCAAAAGAGATCTTCAGTGACATTAACTTGTTTTTTCTTGATAAGCATCTCCAACTGTTTGCCCAGTGGCTGGTTTTTCCAACAGACTGGACCAATAAATGCCAATTAATAAGCGTTAATTTGGACATATGTGTTACACGACGATTGCAAAAATTTCCCTCCGGCTATAAAACAATGTTAATGTTAATGACAGCGAAGGTTACATTGATTTGTGGCCAATGCAATGCGAAATGAAATGTCTGTTTCTTCCTTTGGAAAGGGAGGAGAGGGGCAGCCAAGTTAAGGTACATGTATCCGTACCATAATAGACCGTGTGACCATTCCAAAGAAAAACAATTCACATCCGATGCATCAAAATCGGTAGAAATGTAACACACTTTGTTTTAAACTTGGTAAAAATCGGCACTTTTCGACAAACATCGGGGGGAACAGTATCTTACCGGGGTATTTGTATATTGGAATAGTACGAGTGCATATATTGAAAAATCATGGTGCAAATATAGAAAACTGATTTTCGAGACCCCCTGTATTTCACCATTGGTTGTAATATGGCCCGGATCCCTTAAGTTAAGATAAAGAGGTACGGTCATTTTCCTTTGTATTTATTTCACAAGTAGGGACATTTTTAAAATGTTCATAAATCTTTGCAAAAATTCACTCCCCCACAGCTTGTTATAGATACTTTAAGGTTTCATCAAAGGAAAATTAAAATTTTTAACATTTATAAACTTATAAGTGCTTCAAAAAATAACAAAACAAAACCAAAACAAAACAAAGAAAAAAAAACAAAACAAAACAAAACAAAACAAAAAACAAAAATAAAAACAAAAACACCAGTTTCATAAATTTTATGTAAAATTTAGTTATTTACGGCAAAAGTTGAATAGGGAGCAAACGCAGAACCAAAACCAAAATTTTATCAGAAGTTTGTCTATGGATTAACTATCAATTGCAGATTAAATCATCTTGGTTCTGGGTGCGCTTCGGTGCAAAATTTGATAAAAACATATAAAAATTGCTAAAATTATTCAAAAATATGTTCAGCTGCAAATGTGTTGGTAATTTTCTGTCTAATGCTTTATGATTTTGCTCTGAATGTTGCAAAATATTTGAACTATATGTTTCAGACTACCACATGATCAAATTTCTATAAGATTGAAGAATGTTTTGAAACAATTACAGGGAAAGTGGAAATACCTCTTTATTACAGCTAACGTCATTTTCAGATGTGGCTATCATAGAATAACAGAATTATACATCTTGAGTTTTTAATTTAGCATTGCTGTGTTATTTAAATCCAATGTAATAATGACAGTATTATGCTATGTTTTACAATGTTACTATTGTTATTACCTTCAAATGATTACATCTCTGTTGAGGAAAACAGTCATCTTAGTGTATGAAAAATGGATCTTGAAATAAATCATTGACCTAAGTGAAATTCTTGAAGAAGCGGCTTCTATATTATATAGGAGATGTGCATTATACAATGCACGTACATTGTAAACTGACCAACCTTTATAACAAGAGTAAATGTAACTCATGTACTGATGTACGTATTTTTGTACTATTCTAAGTAACCTACAAGTCCAAAGAGGTTTTTAGACGTAAAATCTCCCCTTTTCAACTCCTATATACCCGAAATGAAGGTATAATTAATGTAAAGAAAGACATTCGTAAGAGAAGAGTAAGGTAGTTTTTTTTCTGTCCATTAATATGTTAATTATATCTTTATTTCAGGTATAAATTAGTGCAAAAACGGAGCTTTGCAGCTACCAATCATATTCATAAGAAAATGTACAAACGTTTGGTAAATACAAGTGATTTCTATTAGAAAACTGGGGCCTTGGTGATCGAGTAGTTAAGGTAGTTGATTTACCTGTATTATCAATGTAGCCCATCACCTCTGGGTTGCAAGTTCGCACCCGCTTTGTAAACAACAAAAAGGAATGCATGTAAGTTCGCGCCCCTCTTTGTTAAAAAAAAGGATGCACTCCACTTGCAACCGTGCGTCAGTTACCTGCCCAAGGTCGGTGCTTCCCTTGCGGGCACAACGGGTTCCTCCGCCCCTAAACCGGACGATATAAAATACTGCTGAAAGTTGCGTTAAACCCCATTCAATCAATCAATCATATTTGAAAAGTTTATCAATAATATCAGTGTTGGTAATGTTTCTGTCATGAGTGCAATCCGAAACATGCGAGAAAAACTCCGTTGCCATGATTCTCGTTATGAAAAAATACGAAATGAATACTTACGAATCCTCAAGTTTTGAAAAGGATCTCTTCATTGTGAAAAATTTAAATGAAATATTTTCTATCACAAAACGACAACTTTACGTATGATTAAAACAAATTACTGTACATGATAAAATCCGGGTAAACATCCCTAACGGAAATGATATGAATATCGTGCAATATATATATGTATACTCAAATTTCCTCCCTTCCCGTCATTTTCCTGGTATTTACAGTGTAGTATGGATATGAAAATAAAAGGATTACAACAGTGATATAAAAACTAGGCTTTTAAAGGTACTGAAAAATATATTTCAGGTCGAAATATTGTGATTAAAAAATGTAATTAGGAGATTTCACGCTTTATTTGTGAAGAAATACACATCAACTTTCTTAACAGATATTTCATATCATCATCCAGTCCAACAGAGCATATGAAAACCATTAGCAAATTATCAGAACAAAGAACAGGTTACGGCCATTTTACATGGTGATATAAGTTGCATGAAACTTGCTGCATGTAATTTTTGTATCATAATCCTTACTCGTTTACACGATATATCAAATTGCAGGCTTCGTGTAATGAATTTACTATCATTTCCCATTTCATTATAAATAAATGCATGTTACAGCTACACAATTAAAAATAAATTTGTATTTCGTGTAAAAATTATGCACAAAATATTTCTCTTGAAAAACTGTATGTAAACGGGAAAAAATCTAAAATATTTATCAAGAGTATCAGAAAAGCATTTTGATCCATTAAAAAAATGCATGTTACAGCTACACATTTAAAAATAATTTTGTATTTCATGTAAAATATTATACAAGATATTTCTCTCCAAAATTGTATGTAAAAGGGAAAAATAATTCTAAACTATTTATTAAAAAAGTCCACGATTTACATTTCGAATTTCAAAAGTATCAGACAAAGCAATGGTATGCAGTAGCTTAACAAAAATGTGGTGTTCCATTTAGTTAAGTCACCTCAAATCACAATCTCTGATTGGTCAGAAATAAAAAGTTGCAAGAAATAGAACATGTTCTATCCCCAAAATGTGAAGCATGCAACTGTGACACATTTTGTACACGGTATTATTTGTACTATGACACAAGAAGTATCATGCAACTTGTATCACCGTGTAAAAGGACCTTTATATATTATGAAATTCCTGGATAGTCTGTAGGAATGCTGCTTCGGGTACATGTAATAATGGAAGCCTTAAAGCCTTGAAGTATTTACAATTATCAAGTTATCAGATTTTAGAACCATTTTATAACAATGCTTATGTTTTAAATACATGTATAGTCTATCATCAAAGCTCAAGATTTGCTTGTAAAGACTTTAAATACGTTTGGAGCTTTTATAGTTAGTTCATCAATTATATTCGTGATACACACGAAAGTACTACTTTTCAAACCAAGTTAAACTGAAGGTACTGTCTGGTACAGAAAGCAAAATGTTACTTAATACAACTGAGGAATATCAGGTTTCAAAAACTGACCGAAAATTCCACGCGAAGGAAAAATTAAATATTTTGACTTAAGACTTTCAGGACATGCTAGACTTGGAGAATACAGAAAATGGTCGTTTACATTTATATATACAAATGTTTTACAAAATCGTAATTGGAATTTTCTTAAAATAATGTCCTATACCTAACCAGCACGAAAATTTTCGTTCATTTTGGAAGCATGTACTACATTGATAAACGAACATTGTCAAAAGATAGTTATCTGTAAAATACCAAGTACACACCTTAATTCCTGGACCTTTTAAACCACTAATTCCCAGTTAAAGAATGAAAGCAAATGCAGACTCTTCCAACTGGAATTTGAATGCACTTCCAACAAATCGCGCATTTTGCAAACAGTAGACAAGAAGACATGTGCCCGTGGTAAATTAGTTTATCAACATGTGATCGACATATAATTATCTGTCTGTCAAATTTGTCACGACGGCGTCTGAAAACGCTACAAATCTATCAGAAAACTATTGAAGTGTTGCTGGACAGAATAGGAACGGGAATAATATGACACCTGTTAAGTTATGCATATTGCTGATTTGACGGGATAAACTGGGTCAGGAATAACAGTGTCCGAACTGTTCACTTGACGGTATCAAACGTGGAACAACTACATGGCAAAGTACATGTAATCTACTGAGTTGGGACTTGAGTAACAAAAGCTGAATACATGTACGTGGGTGAAGGTATAATTTGGGTCGGTCGTAAAAATAGCACATACAAATACATCCCTCTTCCTGCAACTGAAGCTGCATATTTCCAAGCGAAAAAGTGTTATTGAACATTGTAGAACTGCTTAAGAAGTTGGTTAAAAATACACCAAGCTACAAAATATTATAAACGGACAGACGTACACATTAGACACATACATTCTCGCAACCCATGCCACCGTAGATGTAAGAATCGAAATGTACCTAAAACTTGTATCCAAAATTGAAGTTATCGTGGCATAAGCAAGACTATCGACAAGGAATCAAAAGCTCCGAATATCCTTGGTGTCTGAAGTGTCTCGTCTGTCTGTACTGATCAGTGTTGGCTGTTACTTGGGACCCTGGTTACGACTTAAACTCGACTTCCGTCCGTATGTGGTAACGTCTGTCAGTCATCCAAGTTCAATCCAGATAACTCTGCCACTAAAACCGTCTACCGGAGATTGCCAAAAGCTAGGTTGCGTCCCACACAATTAAGCAGACAATCAATATTTATAACTTCAACATTAAAATATTGGATACTTTGCATCCGTTTCGTCAAACAAAACAGACAAAGGGACCCTTAGTTGTTTCTCCCGCGTTTGTTGATTTGTATATACATTTTACTACATGTCTTTCATTTTTAATGAAAAAAAAAGATGTTTGATTCATGATCTGTAATTGCAATCTAAGTCCAGTTGACAACATGCAGTTTTGAAGTATTACCATGTAGGTGTACAAATAGATTGATGGACATAATCACTTCTACTTATCATTCATCAATACTGCAAAAAGTACGATATTTGAAGAAAAAACGTATCGGTTGTATTTTTAAATGTGGATTGACGGATTGTTATGTAACTGTTTATGTGAGGTTTTTACTATTATCATTCATGATCTTACCATCAAAGGATGGATATTATTTTACACTACCGTAATTAGGATATATAATAATAATTATCTAACGTGTCAGTCTACCTGTGTCAAAGTGGTTTATCGTGTGCAATAGGATATCAATATGTCAACCAAGGCGATAAACTGTCACTACAAAGTAAAACTTAAATACCGGAAGAACGTTAAAATACAATAAAAGACAAGAAACAGCATATCGTTTGGCAAATGTTTCAGCTACTAGTATTTCTCTCGGATATTCTAGCGTTTAGTCGAGGTCCAGTTTTTCGCTCAAGTACTAATAGCGTTCCTGCTTCACAATACGATAAATCTCTCTATACATTTATCATATAATCTAGCTATTTCTCCAACTACCCTATGCAGCTGAAGGTGTCCCAGCTTATCCTTGTAACGACACTGCTTAGCTATTTATCCAACTACTCTAGTCTTCAGTACGGTTCAAGTACATGTAATGGAAATTGCTTAATTCTACCATTTACATCGCATGTTACGCAAATCATTTTATAAATGGTCCAGATATTTAGCGCTCATATGTCCAAGGATATTTTTTGTCATTAACTTTACCAGACTGTTTGAAATAAACAGACATAATATGGATTTTAGCAACAATATCAATGTACTTAAAATTCAACTCTATTGTTATTTAAATATTTGCTGAAGCTTCAAGTAAATCTATTCAGTTACATGCTTCACATTAAATAATCACGTACAAAAGCATTTTACTAAAATGACACTCACAACCCAAAATAAGAAAGGAAAATTTTTGATGATAAAATACAACTTTAAATGTACATGTATAATGGTTGATAATAAACCCTCATAACAAAAGCTACTACTGGTCTTACCTGTTCGGCTCTGTAATAACAAATACATTTTTCTTCAACGTCATTTCAATTTTTTTTGTTTTCTAATCCACAAAAATGTTAATGTTTTGGGTTAATAACCGTGGTAACTATCTTGTAATGATCATAGTCCTACTAATAAGTACATATTTTCATTTATCAATTAGTTTTTACATAGGTATGTCATGAGCTGTAAAGGTAAAAATATTTGCTGAATGAAAATGAAAATATTTATTTTTGTTCGACTGATTAGTTTTTACAAAGGACAATGGACAAGAACAGATAAAAATTTAAATTTAAATTATTAAAATAGTTGTCTATAAATAAATTGTATTATAATGGATAACTCAGACAGTGGGCGTTCTTTGCAATTGGGTATGTATCAAATTTTGGGTATGGCAATAATCACACAATATATCTAGAGCGTCTGTAATTATTTACAAAAGGGAAAATCTGATTTCACATGTTTTATGCTTATTTCAATTGTATCATGGTACAACATTTAGCAGAATTCATAATTTACTGTGGACTTTTTCTTGTGTATTTTAGAATAGCAGCTTTGCTACTTCTATTTAATTGATAAATGTATTTTTTTGTATAGAAATATTTTTTGAGAACTTTTGGAAGCAAGTACTTTTTTTCTACATCACATTGTGTTACAATGAACTTTCCAATGTAATGTTTTATTCCCGTCTGTCTATTTCGTCAATGATATGATAAGAATTTAAAAAAAAGTTCTTTTCAGATATTGGTTTGAAACAAATTGATTGATTGTTACATTAGTTGAACCCAACTGACTAAATATACCCCCGTTCCCTCAACTTCTCCCCCCTTTTTTCCCAGATGACAAAGACCGATGAGAATTATTTTTCTTCATGCACATCCTCAGATGGTATACTGCCATTGCGCAGTTTTGTTGAAGAGGAGACGCGCTTAAGAGGTTTTCCCATGTCCTGACTGAAAAATGGCAGAGTCCATGTTTTTCGGCTAAAAATTATTTTTCTTCATGTACACCTTCAGATGGTATACTACCTTGTGCAAAGTTTTGTTGAAATCCAACAATCCGTGTACGAGGAGATGCACAATTATGTTTTTCTCCATTTCCTGACTGAAAAAGACCATGTTTTTCGGCAAAAATGTGACGAACAAAAAATTAGTTTTCTTTATGCACATTATCAGATGGCATACTGTCTTTATGCAAAATTTCATTGAAATCTACCAATCCATGTAGGAGGAGATGCGCTTATAATGTCTACGGACAGGGTGATTCCTATATACCTCCTAAAATTTTGTTTGCGGGAGGGGGGGTATGATAAGACTGCATGAACAACTTCTGACTGCCCCCTCCCCCCGGAAACATGGAGAGTTACATGTAAGTAGGAACGGAGAATTAAGCCTCTTGTATCGGCTATAATGCAAAATCTACACAATAGGTGTTTAACGCGCAAGGAGCGTGGTATTCTCCAATACGGCATTTACTGTGGTCCACAGTCAGGCTTTCCGTATTTTAAACGAACAAAGCCGTATTCGCCATTTGGATAAGCACTTGGCAGCTCTGTGGTCGGGCTCCTGTGAATCGCCACAGGTACCCTGTACAACAAATTATCTTTATTGTCGTTTACGTCACATTTATCCTTCCTGTGTGTATTGAAAGTTCAGGAAGTACATTCAAGTGCATGGGTCATCCTTGACCGAACAAGGCAATATAGAGCTCATCGCCACTTAAGTCGAGTAATAAGGAAATACCATTAGCGTACATGTATCTACTTCAATTTACAAGAGACTGAATTGATCGTTTAACATTAATCTGTCGTACTTAAATTTAGAATGAGACCTTTTCTTTTGATCAGTATTGTCGCAAGTGCTGTGAACCGGAAAAGATCTACAAAAGTTAAGATTTATACAAAAGCACGTATATATTTTCCGATATTTTTTTCACAGTTTTACCTGAGAGGGTTGTGCTCTGCCGGATAAACAACATCTGTCATTTTATCCAATTTTCCTGTCAAAATGATAAACTTATGAATTTCATATTTCTCCTCTGGAAAATCACTTCATATAAAGATATCACAATCCCCTTATCAGTGTGATCATAACAACAGTTCATGAAGTTTTGTATTTTCCGTTATTCTGTCAAACTTTCTGTTCGATATAATATTTACATAAAGTGTATCTGACACTATACTTCCATGTAAACTGAACGACCAAACTATATAATGTGCAGTTCGAAAGTGTAATATGATATTTAATATTTAAATTTAAGTTTAAAGTCATGCAGGTATTCCTAAATCTAAATATATTCACGTAACAGGGTATTGACTTGACACATGAACTCGGAATTTTATCATACTAAAAATTCGATAAAAATAAGTATCGACTTGGACGGATTTGCTACTGTTTTGGATGGGTTTTCTGTTGATAAATCGTCATCGTCCTTGTGGTTTATTCATGAAGTTAAAATGATAATATTATTCTTATATTATTATTCTTGGGTACAGCAATCCAAGCTTCCACTGAAATGAACACTGACTTTGTCAACAATGGATTGGGTAGATCACATTAATTGCACCAATGAATACATGTACATACATTTCGGTACAACCACAGCGGAGCAAGCAAGGACTGTACATGTAGATCTAGCCAATACAACATCGTACATTTTGTAAATCTCTGACCGTTATTTTATCAATATACGCACAATATCATGTTCTTCTTTGATAATTTATAATGTTGTAATATGAAATCTATTTAGAAGTATTCAAACTGAAGGTTATATGTCAGAAGGCTCGATAGTTTTGACAACG
>JAOXYH010127833.1:0-10276 GCA_028566455.1 Botula fusca
ACTCATATGTATACATTAATTCTTTTTTGATTTTCATAACTATTTCATAAAACCTTTATATCTTTTGCATCATATATGCAACAATAAATCTTCTTTTAGCTTTCTAGTCATACTGGATCACTGGACACGACTCATTACCGGATATTTCCGATTGAAATGTGACGGATGCTAACGGAACAGGACAACCTTACTGTTCCTGTTTTTTGTTTTTGTTTTTTGTTTTTTGTTTTTGTTTTTTGTTTTTTTTGTGGGAGTTCACATTGCTAGTGTTTTGGTTGTCGTTTTTGTATCTGACTTACCAATACGACAGTATATCTTGTTAGATTTCTCGTCATACTGGATTTGAAAACTCACCGGACTTGACACTTCATCGGATATTCCCTCTTGCTATGTGACTAGTGCCGTTAAAGAAGCAGGACACGTTTGCCCTTCCAGAGCACCTGATGTCACTCCCAATTGTTGTGAAGTTCACATTGCTTGTGCTTTGGTTCTCGTGTCGTCTGTTTCTATTTTGTTTATTTGCTATATGTTTTTGATTTCGTTTCTTGTTGTCTTGTCCTAGTTCTCATTGTTTCTCCCCAGCTTTTGCCTTGTTCTGGATCGATGGGATTAGGATTTGTCCAATGAACTTGTTGCTTCGGTAATCTGTTTCCGATATTTGTCTCTTTTACTTCTTTTGTTTTGATATATGTTTTTTTTTTTGTCATGTTCCGGTTCTCGTGATTTTTTCACGATTTTGCCTTGTCTCTTGATTCACCTTTTTAGCATGTCTTTCATAAAATTGTTGCTTCGGTATTCTATTGCCGATATTCTGAAACTATGAATTCTAATGCAATCTTTATGTAACTGGTTTTCTCATTGGCTACTGTTTGTCATCAATTCCGCAATTGACACGTCGTAACCAAGCGTTCGGTTCTGATGGGTGGCTAAATTAAAGATCAAATAATTGCAATATTTTCGACAATTTAAGCACCACCTACCTCAAAACCAAGTACTTTTAGGTGTTATTTCAAGATGCAAAATTACGTTCATTGCTTACGTTCTGATCTGTCCCCAGCACCATAAAAGGGAGAAAATTCTTAAGTATAAAAATCTTACCTAACTACCGTGGAAACTGAAACTGATTGGCTGCATTCATTATCATAAATTTTTTTATTATATCGTTAAGAAAATAACAGACTGAGCCTCAGGCATCGCAAAGGCTTTTCTGGCATGGTATTTCCGCATTTCCGACCAAATTTTTAGCATGACTGTAATAGACTTTCTTATGTAATTTTTGAAACATTATGTAATAGCTGTTAGATCTGTAAAAATTGCAAAAACATTATTTGTTATGGGTGCCGTTATCATACGACGAAAATGTACAGTGCATCTGTAATATTAGAGTTAGATAGCGTGAGGAACAATTAAAATGCGGAATTCTTTTTTCCGTGTCTATACAATGTATATGTATGTATGTTTTTTAAATTTATTTTTATTTAATGAGCAAACACTTTTTACAAATGATGCGTTGTCAAGACACATGACTAAAGCGAGTCATTTGATACTTCTTTTAGTTTTTATGATGCTTTTAGAAAAAAAAATAAATACACATCATTCAAAGGATCTCGATATAACTCGATCATACTGAAGGTCAACTTTCTTTCTTTCTACTAATCTTGACATCCTTCATAAGATAACCATACGCTTTGTATGTTGAACATTCCACAACCACTCTATATACATGTATCCATCACCACAACATAAGTCCATCACCATATATATTGTGTTTCTTTCCCTTCACCATTAATATCCATAATCTCATTTAATAGCATTTTCCTTAATATTACGTACGGATGCATGAGCCGTTTAATTGCGGGCATATATACATACGGGCGGCTAATTTATAGTATTAATAGCGATCAGTTAAATCACCTTTCGATATTAACAATAATGAATAAAAACGATATGTACATTTCTCTGTCGGTTTTATCACTATTGGAAATCCTAATTCCACGTAAATGTCTAAAATTGTGTTGGCATTAAAAATGTATATCAGTGTTCATTAAAACAATGCCATAATTCGGTCTACTCCATATAAAATCTAAAAGTACTGTGTTCGGCTATATCACTTGGTGTACGATATTATCTTAAAATGTCTATAAAATTCCTCTTATTTAAAGGAAAAATATTGAAATTCGTGACGAACGGTACACGGAATAAAATCTAAGAATCATACAGCTATTGAGATGGGCAGGTACGTCGTGGTAGTCCCACTGTCGACTGCTGCCCACTCAGCGGAAATTTTGAAAGTATAAAATTAACAGTTCGATGTTTAAGATTTAAGAAATTCCACTAACGTTCGTACTCAGCTCTTAATCATGATAGGCTTACATTTTTTAGCCCGGTACACGTATATCGTGGTCTAAAATTCATACAAATAACGTCTAAAATCTAAAATATTCTGGCATAGAACCGTTTGTACTCTATTATTCCAATTCAATTTCTTAATTTAAAATTTAAAATAGAGGAAATATATCTTACTCAAGAGGCTACCGGTCGCAGTACGTAATACTCAGACACCTTTCCTATGGGAGAACAATTTGACGGACAAGAGTGTCAAGTGTAAGCCTAAAATTCGAGTATGGCTGCCCCACCTCTCCCCTGACCCCAACCCAGGCCTTTAAACATCTGTGGTGTTACTTCCCCAGTATCTTATGACATCTGGCGTTATGGATCAGGAATATCAATCTTCTGGCATGGTATTCTATTGTACTAATAGTATCCTTTGGTATTCTGTATTTATCTCTGACCATGGTGATATCTAGTAGTATTTGGGTTTTAGTCTCTGCATCTAATACATGCCAGTTGCAGTTGGTGCTTGTGGTCCAAATTTTTTCGATAAAATCCATAGTTGGCTGCCGTACTTGTTCCCAGGCAGGACACTCGATAAGCAAATGTTTTGTTGTTTCCACTGCTGTTTCGCAGGCATTACAGAGTTCCGCCTTTCCTTCTTTGAAGATCTTATAACGTAAAGGTTGGAGTATATATGAGCCGGTTAGCAACTTTAGTTTGGTAGGTAGTCTCCTCATATCTCTAGTTGAATGACAGGATAATTTCAATAGTTCATGTGTCTTTCCTGCCTTATAGTTTGAACTATTCAGATATCTAAGGCTGTCATATAGACGTGCAATTTGTATGATTTTCTGTATCCAATGGGAGCCTACTTCTCTTTTGACCATCTGTGTCATAGCCGCTTTCTCTTCCTGCCAGTCTAACCATTCCATAGCATCCCCTATGTCATACTTCATCATTGTTCGATGGACGTCAATGAACCAGCTTCGACTACTCATATTTTTCACACTGAATTGTCTTCTGGCAAGGCGTTTTTCCAGACTGTTTTCTGCTTGTTGGCATATATTACAAAAGAAGGTTAGGATTTTAATATCAATCTGTGCTTCTATTGGCAGTATTCCAGTAAGTATGAAGATAGCTGGATCTGGAGTATTCATTGGCAGAGAAAGTAGTTGTTTTAACATTTTCTTCTGGAACTTTTCTAGAGTATCAAGATGTGTTGCCTTGGGTGTGAGTAGTTCCATCCCATATAACAGCACGGGTGTAACATAGGTCTTATAAAGATGTATCAACGTTTCTGCATCCAGCCCATTTTCACCATGGAATCCGCTTCCAAATAGTGCATAAGCACTCCTCCTTGCCTTTTTGATGTTCTCTTGTATGTTCAACTCTAAATTTTGCTTCAAGGTGTTAGTTCTAATAATTCCCAGGTGTGTGGCTTTCTCAACACTTGGCATAGCTTCTGTGCCTAGGAGATATTCGTTAGGTCCCATGCATCCTTTGGTAGCAGAGGGCTTTATATGGATGAGACGCTCTTCTGTGGTTGGAGTCTATAACCTTCCATTCCAGCAAAGTCGTTTGACATGTTGATCTGTACCTGCATTTCAGTAGGGGTTGTGCTCAACAGTGCCACATCATCTGCACATGCAGTGGCATTACATAATATGTTACCCACTCTATGACCTAATCCGGATTGTTCCAATCTATTTAACAATGGATTAATATATATTTTATACAGGTCTGTACTCAGGATACCACCCTGTCTTACTCCTTGGTCGACTTCAAACTTGCTGGATACTTGACTTTCCCATTTGACTGCACTAGTTGCATTTGTGTGCATACTCTGGATTATGGTCCAGTGCTTATCGTCAATTCCCACGTGGTACAGTCTCCTCAGTAAATGACTATGAACGACAACATCAAATGCGGCTTTGGCATCCAGAAGTACCAATTCGTACTCTCGATTATTGTCTTTCGATTCTCGGTATGCCTCTTCCACAGGAAGTGCAGCATTCATTGGTGCTGAGTTAGCTGTAAATCCTCGTTGAGTTGGGTTTTGTGCTTCCAACACCTTAGGTTGAAGTCTATCTCGGAGTATAGCCTCCACAATCTTATTTATGACGAGCAATACTGTTATTCCTCTGTAATTTGCCGAATTATTTTTGTCTCCTTTATTCTTGAAGACCGGAGTGAGAAGACCTGTTTTTAATATATCTGGGACCTGTCCATATTTAAAGATGGTGTTGATTACCCCTAACAATAACTGCTCTAGCTTATCACCAGCATTAGCGATGTGTTCGACTGCTATACCATACACATCTGCAGACTTTCCTCGATTCAGAGATTTAATAGCTTTCTTCAGTTCAGAATTAGTTGCCATCTGGATATTGTTATTCATAGTCAGATCATTAATCAGGTTTATTTCAAACTTGACATTTTCATGATACTCTTGATCTTTTAGCACTGAAGTTTTCGTGGGGTTTGCTAAGTCACTGAAGTGTTTCTTGAAGCCTTCCAGTACTTCTGACCCTGTGTACCAGTTATCTCCTACTTGTAGATCTATGATGTTAACACCTGATGTATTTCTGTTATTTTGGACCAGTTTGTGAAATAGTTTGGAATCTCGGGTGCGTGTTTCTAGGATTGTTTGCTTCTCTTGATCTCTAATTTTGGCATTTTCTATTCTGATTTGCCTTCTGAATTCTTTCCTTGACTGTTTCCTATTTTTGAAGTATTGGTTGTGCGGTTCTGATGGCCTTCCCTTCTTTATCCAAGTGATATAGCATTTTCGCATATTAATTAACGCTTCTTTAATGGCTGGTGTCCACACCTTCAATTTTGGCTTTGCGTTATATTTAGCTTTGATATTGGCACATTTTTCTGCTGTTTCCCTCATTATAGTATGAAGCCTCTCCAATACTTCTATTGCATCCTCAATTGTTTCTAGTGGCCTGTTGAGTAAGTCACTGACTTGTTCATCCATCATTGCTGTATACAGGTCCTTATCTACTTTCTCCCATTTTATTGTCAATATGGATGGATTCTGCTGTCCCTTATGTGATACATTAGTTCTTCCTATACTAAATGACAGCGTACATCTCACGGGATAATGGTCCGAGATGTTACTTGTAATGCTATTCATGACTTGTTTATCAGTCGACTTTATCGTTCTCATTTTGTACAAGAAATAGTCAAGCTCTGAGCACTCATGCCCATTTGGTTTAATAAATGTTTTCCCACTGTTCATATATTCCAGATTAAGCTCCTGGATAAACTGTACTAAATAGTCTTTCCGCCTATTATTTCTGCTTTTATTTTGTAAATCTTCATTCAGGTCGCCACCAATCACAATCTCATGGGTGTTTTGGTATTTCATGACTATCTCATGCAGTTGGTCAATAGTATCGATATACTCCTCTACATGGTTTCGTCCTCCACTTGACGGTAGGTAGACTGATATTAAAATGAGATTTATGTCAACTTTGCCTTTTATTTCAATGCATTGAATCCGTTCTCTCCCGTCATCCAATTGTATTATGCGATCGTCTAATTCTTTTTTCCAAAGTACAGCAACTCCGCCAAAGCCTCTTGGTGGATATTGTGGTGGTAATGGGTTATATTTATCAACTCCCTTGGCTGCATAACATACATCTTTTTCGATCTCTGATAGCAATTTTACTTGAGCTTAAAAAAAAAAAGTGTTCTTGAAGTAGGATGAAGTCATTGTCTTTACAGAGATTCGCTATGGTATGGCTACTCGACTTGGCTCCTTTACAATTAAACGATAGGATCTTAATATCGTCTTTAGTATTTACACTGTTTTGTGCTATCTTCGGTAATGTTGGAGGCGAGTTTGGTATAAAAAACGTTCTGTCTCATTTCTTTCTTCTTGGCCCTTACTACCTCTGGCATACTGTGGTCTTGCTGGCGTTGTGTGCTCATCAAGAGTATTCTTGTTGCTGGTGCCACGTTTTTGATGGTGCATTGAGTTATGTCCATGGAGTCTCTGATTTTGATTGTCATTAGCATCCCTTATTAGCCTTCGATCCTTAACGGTGACATGTTTACGTTCCTGGTTCCTTATGTGTACCCTGTTGGTAGGCATTGGTGTATATGGGACTACGGCTGAGTAATTCTGCCGGACAGGTGCCTTTACTAGAGGTATTCCTTCTAGGCTTGTAGGATATGCACGCCCGGTGTTATTACTATTGGGTGTTTGTAATTGAGTATTCTGTGTCTGCGGCATATAGCTATACTCATTTGGTTGTTTAGCATATCTATTTATATCTGCATCTTGTGGATAGTTGTCATATCCCTGTTGGGCTCCAGGTTGGTAAGGTTGTTGAGTATTCTGTGCCTGAGTCGCATAGTTGTACTCATTTAGTTGTTTCGTATGTGTGTTTACATTTGAGGCTTGTGGGATGCTGTCATACTCCTGTTGGACCCGTGTTTGATATGGTTGCCGGACTGGACTAGGGTTAAGTTCTGATGGTGTGTTATGTGTCATACAGTTTTCTACCCTTTTGTCATAACGGTTGCTGCTATCTGATTTGGGGTCACCATTCCCTAAATTTAGGCTCTCAGCAACTTTATCTAGCTGGTTCTCTACTTGGTCCATAATCATTGTTGTTATTTTATCATGTATATGGACCATCCTAGTGTTTAATTTCTGTTGCATCTGATCGTGTATGCAGTTTGTGGACTGTGGCTGTTTGTTTTCCGAGTGTCCTGACCCATTGCTCAGCTCATCTAGCCTTCGTTTCATTGTGACAACCAAGGTTTCTAACTCAAGATTTCTCGATTCCAGGTATTGACATCGTGTCTCTAGTTGTATTCGTTTCGCCTGGTCTTCCTTTAATACTTTCTCTCTCATTTTCAGCTGTTCTTCAGACTTGCGTAATTTAATTTCTCTTTCCCTGAGTTCTTTGGATTTGATATCTAGGTGGCTTAGTATTTCCCCCTCTTGGAGCTGGTCCTTTACGTTAGCCTCGTTGTTGGCTTTGGACGTTTTTTTCTTGCTTGGTTTGTCCGCCGTGTTACTTTTTACGGTGGTAATTGTTCCTGTTAACATGTTATTGGGTATATTAGTGGTCGCCCTATGCAGCTCTTTCACCATAGTTATTTCAGTATCTACCTCTTGGTTCCTTATTGATGCCTCCACTGGTTTATTTGTGGGCTGTCTTTGCATTTGTTACTGTTTGGGTCAGTCGTTCTTCCTCTTGTTGATTCTGCATTTCTCTTATGCTTTTTATAGTTTCTATGCATGGATAACAGGTTGGAGTCTCCTCAAACGTCGTCATACAGCTTGTATGCGTTATATTGTCGCATATCTCACACACATCACTATTATTGTCTGCTATTACCATATCGCATGCTCCGCATAGCTCAAGTTCCTCCATAACTTCATCACTTCTTAACATATCTCCATTCGTTAAATCATTAATCAATGTGGCTTGATTATTGGTTACATTGCATTGTTCATATTGCATAATAGCCTTTGAGTTAGAGTGATTCATAACATTCTCATCCTTATCTGTTACCCTTGTTTCTATGCAGAATTTACAAGTATAGTCCATCTCAGATTCTCTTTCTACCATCTCAATTTCTTCAGTTGTTAGCTTCTGACAGTGGTAATGTACCCAGTGTTGCCCTGCATTGCAGTATGTACTTCTGGTTCGGCATTTCTTTTTACATCTATAACATTCTATACCTACTTTGATGTTACTTTGTTGTGCTATATTTCTTTTGGGAGATGATCGTGGTTCCTGTGAGCAATGCATAACTTGTTCCAATTGCTCCCTCATTAATTTGTTTAATTGCATTAGACTTGGATTATTGTTATCTTGCAGGTAGTTGTCCACAAGTCTGTGAATTTCTTTTAAGTCTCGTTCCATAAATATATTTTGATTTCTCCCATTCACCAATAGTACACATGTGGTGAGGTATAGGTTCACCGTATACGCATTTACTCTACCCTCTCTAATCTTGATTGTTGTCTGTACTATAGCTTTTTTTGTTTTATCCATTTCATCTTGTATATCCACTGTAGCCGTCTCTGCTGGCATTCTTTTGTAGTATGTGATGGTGCCTTGTTTAAGAAGCTCAAATATTGCTGCATCTGCCTTTATCACCATTCCGCCATCAGTGGATTTATATTCAAGGTTAACCTTTCTTTTTGTGGCTTCAAGTTTCTTAGCTAAAGCTTTTTCCACATTGAGGGTGTAATCCTTTATAATGTTATAGTGTACAGAGTCCACATCTCTCTGCATCTGCCGTTGTACCACTTGGTGGCGCTGCTCATTGCCGTTTTCCATGGTAAGTACTAGTCTGCTGTCAGTCAGCGAGTAGGTACGTCGTGGTGATCCCACTGTCGACTGCTATTCGACTGACTACCAGCAGAGTGCACTCTTTTTGGCCCTAACTTCGTCTTTGTATTCTAATTATTTAAATATTCGAAAGTTCGAACTAGCTTTTATCTGATTTATTTGTATCTATTAAAGTTTCTGCTTTAAAATTCCTACTACTGCCGTCGTTTATCCTAATTTACTGAAATATATATGTATATATTTTATATCTATTGAAATTCACACCTTATATTTCCTATTTATGGTCGTTGTTTGTCTTGGTTTGCTGATGTTTTAAGTCCACGTCGCTCTGTGCTGAGATGGGCAGGTACGTCGTGGTAGTCCCACTGTCGACAGCTGACCACTCAACTAACGGTACAGTTTGTATTATTCACTGATAGCAAACACCCTGCATCATACGACCAATTTTCTTCAACCAAACTCTGGACAAAATTACTCCTGGATGTATCCCGTCTTCGTAGAATGTGTAGTTATAAGTATCCGCAACTCTGTGATGCCTATTTTTTGTTGTTTTCTGCTGGTTATGGTCTATATCTACTATGAGTGGGGATGATTTTACTCCCAGGCTTGTATTTACCTCTCTGACTCTCTGATTTAGGTTGTGGATATATCTTGCCAAAATACTGTCTTGATTTTTAAACTGGTTTAAGTCTGGATGTCCCTGTTTTTTATTCCATTCAAATATAGAGTATGGTGGTGTTTCAATGAAGATGATCTTGCAGTCAGGGTATGAGTCAAGAAGAGTTTTTGCTATATTCCGATAATTTTCCTCTGCCTTCTCTATTGCCTGGTCGGGATCTGCATGCAGTGTGATATACCTAGTTTTACGATCAAAGATTGTAAGGTCACAGGTACCCAGCCAGACAAACAAAGCGATGTTATCAAGGTGTCCTATCTTTATGTCCAAGTTATCCTGTAACCAGCTTAGTCCCTTTTCAGTTGTCCTGGCTTTGGCCCACCAGAATTTTATTTGCTGTGTAATTCCTGGTCTTATTTGTCGTTCCAGGTATCTACCCTTACTATCAGTTAGCAATACAGGTGTCAGCGTTTTAATTCCCACTATGGGTTCATCAGGTTTACTAAGGTATTTATTGAGTTTGTTCAAGGACATATCAGCTGTTGTACCAGGAAAATAGGAAGGGGGAGGGGAGGGATAGAGACAGCCAAAAACCTTAAATAAAACCGGTTGTGATTTAACTGTTAATGTACAACGGTAATTTATATAAAAATTATTTAGATTTATTTATAAAGACACGGCCTTAAATAATCTAAAACATTTTGACCATGCGGCGTCGGTTCGACTGACTAATGAAAATTTAAATTCCAAAGTTACTCGGCACTTTTTGTGGATAAAACTGTCAACACATGGTGATATTGCAATTTGGTGGTATTTATATAATGTTACTGGTGTTGTTTGCTACACTAATACACAAATTTTCCTCAAAATTTTCCTCGAATTCAAAATGTCTGCTGCTCTTCGTGCCTCGTTTTCATCAACTCAAAGCTAACAATATTTCTAACAATAATCAAAGCATTAGGTAAGAATTTACGTCTTTCATCAACAAAATAAGTGCAAT
>JAOXYH010127943.1:0-10275 GCA_028566455.1 Botula fusca
TGGATCATGGATATCAATATAAGCTTACTGTCTTCACATCTCAGCCTGTGTGACAGAATTTTTCTATATTTTTTCCCTTTACTTTTTTTTTTACTTAAATTTTCAAAGATTTTCTGCAGAGATACTAAACTTACTTGTCGTCCAAAAAACATAAAAACCACAATATTCCAACCATTGCATTTTTATATGGACAATATGAGTTTAGAACTGGGGAGAATAAATCAATATTTTTGGCTAATTTATTGTTTTATGCAAGATCTTTCAAAAATAATACCCATTTGAAAAAACATACCAGTCAACATACTTAAAAATACCTTCACACCTCTGGCAAAGACCAACAGACTAGGTTTAAGAATTAAGCTAAAATGTATATATTACAAACCAAATTATAAAAAAAATTGAAAATGTTCTATAAATTCCTTGCTTACAAGAAACTGATGATGGCTCTACAGACAGACAGACAGACAGTTAGAACAAAGACAAACAAAGGTAAATGGCAGGAATGTTTTTATACCAGTGAACTTTACATTTTATAATTCAATCTTTGAAATAATTCCAAAAAATTAAAATCTTAAAATAAAATCATGCTAAATGACTCTTCCTTTTTATAATCAAATCAGAAAACTTCCTTTTGCATCTACTCTTTTTCATTTTTTCTTTGTAATGATATAAAGAAGAAAGGATTGAAAAACAAGAATTTGTAACAACTGATATGAATTAATCAAATCTAAACATATAATCCATATTAATTAAGTATATGTAACAGCTGTTTTAACATTGATTGAAATGTAGTTTGTTAACCATCAATATAAATACATTACTAAAAATTTCCACATATGATTGATAAATACCACTGGGTCTCCTAAAGGGTCAAATACTATATTTATCCTGAATTTGTTAAACAGATAAGTTAAGGTGTCTTTTTTTCTTTAAAGGTAACTTTTTTTTTTACTACTCTGATGACGACCTGTAATCTGCAACTCTTCAAAGTTGTTGAAAACAATAACCTCAGCAATGCAGCCACCTGGCCCCCTCGACTGGTACAACTATATAACTATAATCTGGAGCAAGTTAGTCAAAAATTCAGAGAATGACAAATATTTGGGCACAGTAAATCTGATTTATCATCTATTTTCATGCTTTATCATTTAGTGAAAGAAAAAGATAAAAAAAAACCCCAAAAACACACATTGAAACGTTCTTTATGTATATATCTAATTTCCAATTAAACTTAAAAAAAGGGCTCACAAGACAATTGCAAGTCCTCTGTATATCAGAATGAGGCAACAAAGCAGGTGACCTTTGAATTATATACAAAGTCATCACTTGTATCATTTCATTTCCTGATAAGTTTGTACAGATCTGTATCAATTCAGATACTAAGTTATGTCCATAAATATTTATCTTAGGAAACAGGAATATTTAAACATGTTGTATCATCCTAAATACCTGATTATCCAAATAACTCCTTTTAAAGTTTAAATTGCAATACACAACCCAGATGTTCAGCTAGGATAAAGAAAATCTGCTGATCTATTGCTTTACAGGGTTTTTCGATCAATTATTTCCAAACATCAAAGACTCATTGATCATATGTAGTAAATGGTGAAACTGAAATTTAGAAACCATTTGGTCACATCCCCCCTCCAAAAAAAAATGAATTGATGTAAGCAAAATTTATGGCTGATCCATCTTTATTTTTTACACAAAAACCTGCAATTTTTCATTCACATTTTCAATGAAAAAATAGAAATAAAATTTCCCAGAAAGTATTTGAAAGTCTTTATAAGATCTGATCACTGTTTCTACTTCACACAGGCAAAAACCTTCAACAGGTAAAAACAAAGGGACATAGCTCTATATTACTGTTTTAGACTGCTGAAAAAATCGACAAAGTTTTCGTGGATTAAATTGCTTATTGCAGCATGTATTCTTTTGAATGGGAAATAAATAAATTAAATTTGACTTGTACAATTATTGATAAGTATTTTATCATACTGTCAACTTTGAACTACAGGTATATAGTCTGGGTCCAGCTGATACACAGGTAACATCAGGTATAGATTATCTATCATAGTATACATCAGAGGCAATAAAGGGGGATATCCAATATGTTTTAAATTCAAAATCACTTTTTTGTCAAATTTTGTTCATATTTTTCTTGAATTATAATTGCACATCTTTTTGTTGCGAAAATAAAAATTTATAATAATTTTCCACTCATTTAGCATTTGATACCAATACATGTAATCCCTTTTTAAACTAGACTGCATCAGGAAAAATTTCATATAATCAACATGAGGTAACAAATGCTGACACGTTGATTATGTTATCGTTTGAACCAATGAAGCAGCTTGACCAAGGGCTTAAAATACATGCTCATACCTTAATTATATCATAGTGCACTGGTTATGTAGTGAAATGGATTAGACAAAGTTCTCTCCCGTAATATGCAGGAGTTGGAGTATAGCTGTGAAAAACATTTCAGCTCATTGACCTTAACTCGTGATTCTGCATACCATTAGTAACTATTGTTTCGTATGTGTATAAAATTGCATAAGAAACTATTTCAAACAAAATGGGAAATGTGATTGGAAACTTACACAAACGTAATAACAGTCGGGAATAAAATGGCTACAGGGAGTACTGTGGATTTAGTGAAGTGCCAAATTTGTCTGGAAAACTTGAAATCTCCAAGAGCTCTTCCATGCTTACATTCTTTCTGCGAGACATGTTTACACCAACATGTACGGATGTCACAAAATTCAAACAGCACGACCAAATGCAAATTTCCATGTCCAACATGCAGGCGACCTACAGATCTTACAAAGGAAGGTGTGACAGATTTTCCTATTGACTTCCGGATCAACCAGTTTTATGATGTTTTAGAAAATCTGTCAAGCAAGCCAAGTCAAACACATCAACCATGTGACCTATGTGAAAACCGTATTGCAAGAACTTCACCTGTTAAATACTGCGCAGACTGCAAGAAATACTTCTGTGTAAGCTGTAGTTTTAAACATCAAATGTCAGAAGTTCTTAGAGCTCATATTCTTATTGACATAGTAAATCATAATGGTCAAATTACTTTCTGCAAAACTCACAAGAAAGAGCCAATCAAATTTTACTGTAAATCGTGCGACATGGAAATCTGTGTCCTTTGTGTCTTGGGAAACCATGAGCACCACGCTATTTCTTCATATGAGGACATACATAGTGTGAGGACCGAAAAATTAACTTCCTGTATGAATCATATTGTCAATCAAATATCATTTCTGAATGGTCACATATTTGACATTACATGTAGAGAAGGAAGTGTAAGAAGTAAATATGTAGAAGAAAAGCTGGCCTTCAAATCAAAACACAAATTAAATGGGACTGCAGGAATGTACACTGACTATTTGGATAAATCTTACAGAACACAAAGCAAAATTTTCAAAATGGAAAAGGACCATTGCTGTGAATATCTGCTACAATTCAAAATGATTCAAAACAAACTAGAAGCCATTATAAGAAACGGTAACACCAGGGTGCTCCTGGAGTTACACTCTCATCTTTTACAGGAGATTCGACAAATAGATGTTAGAACTGAAATCAGTAGATATGAAGCAGAGTTACATTCTTTTCAGGGAATGAATCAGACATGTCAATTTCTAACAGTTCTGGAACCAAGATATGTATCTGTAGGAAGAGATTATCTACTTCACCTCCAAAAATTTAGTGTAAGGGAGGGTGGTAGTTCAATAGAAAAACCTATATATCGTTCAAAGTGTCTATATGAAGCAAAAAGTCCTTTAGACAAATGCATAAATCATCTATCTACAATGACACTAACAAGAGAACCATACAATCCAGCTAAATACCAAAGGGGAAATCCAAGAAATGTGAAACTTCTGTATAAAATAGGACAGCCATCCAATTCACTATGTCTTCCTTTTGGTATAGCATTTTTGAATGATGATATTTTAGTTGTTGCTGAAAATGGAAATGGAAGAATTCAAAAATTTGATCGATTTGGCAAAGCAGTAGAATGCATACAGCTCAAAAGTGGATATCCCAGATGTGTGGCCAAAGGACAAAACAATGAAATATTCATAACTGACGAATATAATAAATGCATCAAAAAGATAACAAGAGAAGGCGAAACAAAAATCAACAAATCAAAGCAGTCTATTCATTTCCCATATGGTATAACTGTTCTCAGTGATGGGGATCTTGTTGTGTCCGATATGATTTATGAGCGCCTCAGTATCATACATCCATCCAGTGAAACTGTACTACAATTCGGTCACCATGGCAACAAAGATTCAGATTTTGATAATCCCTCCTATATCACAACGGATGGTAAAAATATTTTAGTTTCTGATTCTGGTCATCATCAGGTTAAGGTTTTCGACAAGAGGGGTAACTTCCTGTATAAAATGGGACAATTTGGATCAAGTAATGGAGAATTAAAATACCCCAAAGGCCTTGCTGTAACCGCACAGGGAGACATCATTGTAGCCGATTCTGGAAATAACCGTGTTGTGATGTTCTCCAAGGCTGGGCAATTCAAGACAATACTTCTGGACATGTTTGATAACATTGACCGACCAATAGATGTTGCATGTACTAGATCAGGGCTACTAGGAGTTGCCATGCCAGATAAACAAGAAGTGGCAGTGTACAAACTCGATCATACTCTTTTAACATCATAAAACGTATATATCTTTCTTCAAAAAACATTATCCGTTCAAACATTAAACAGTTCAATAGTTTAATATAACACTGAATGAATTCTCCTGAAAAGATTGGATTAAAGCAATAAAATTTCTGATTGTTTTACAATTGTTCTTCATGCAACATGAGTCATACTATGAGGAACTGTTTTAGAGGAACAAAAACATAGGTTCCCCTCAAATGCTCTAAAATCAGTAATTTGACCTCAAGGTAAGGGTCATGGTACAAGACACATCATATCAAGGTGATGCACCCACAGGCCAAATATCATACGCTATGCCCAAAAAATCAGAAATTTGACCTTGGAGTCAAAGTCATACTAAGGTAAAAATTTTACGAGACGAACTGTCCTCATGTAATGCACCCACATGCCAAATATCATTAGTCTATGTCAAAAGATAAAGAAGTTATGGTCCGGAAAAGTTTGAATGAAAAGAAGTAGTTTTAAACAATGTCTACCTTCGTCGAAGGGAAAACATAAAAAACTATTTGTTAGTTGAGTTCTTTCCTTATCATCTTTAAACTAACATTATCTTTTCTTTTTATTTTTTTCTACTTAAATTGTAAGCTTTCCTTTAGAAATGTCCTGCTTTTATGATCTGTAAAAAATAAAAAAAAAATAAAAGTACTATTCCTTTTAGTATTTTTTCCTATATTTATGCCATTCTTGGGGACAGGAAATATTGTTCATCCTGTTCGTATGATATGTGCTGCAGTTGTCGCACCGCGTTGTGTTCATTATCTTGAAATATAGCTACTAAACTCCTTCGTCACATGATCGCAAAAAATGGATTCATATCTATGGCATTGAGTAACTTATCGATTTGAATGATCTTCAACAGAAAAACTGACAAAAATATATGATTGTAAATTTTTGTTTGCTTAATTGATTACCTGGCATTTTTCGAGATTGTTGATAAATTGTACAATTGGCATCAAACCTGCATATGTTAATTGCCACTTTATCACAATGTTATGCATTATCTGCATTTTTTGGGGTGAAACATTGTGTTTTATTGAAGCCAATTATTTCATTACGTTGCTATGATATCTGTAATTCCACTAAATGACATCACAATGAGAAATCTACGATTTAATGTAAAACTACTGTTTCTTCGATGAAATTCATATTATACGGGGAATTAAGCACAAAATTGTTAATCAATTTCAACAAAAAACTAACATTTACATTGCAGAAGTCACAGTTTAGCGCATTAGCAGTAAAATGATACCTGATTAATGGATAAGTTTGAATTATGAACAAAAAAGAAAAGATTGCAATTGCCAAATGAAACTTAATTGTTCTGAACTTGATTCCCTTTTGCCAAATAAAATTACTATATAGAACTGGCCACTCGTTTGGTGCAAGAGGAACAGTAGAGCGTTTTCCTTCCAAAATCCCGACACCTGAGTCGGTCTCAGGGGCTCCGTCTACAGAGCTGTCCAGGCGTATTAACACGGTGGTTGACAGAGAAATGCCCGTCGATGAGGGGTAGGAAGGTCATGATATGGAAAGTCTGCCCGTGAACTACTGTAGACAAACTGTGTGGAGAATCGTCACTCTTCATGCAGGATAAAGATCCCTTCTATATATTTCGACAAGAGTAGGTCTCTTGGGGTCGTATAGAAGGCTAAATTCAGCCTCTACCCATCTCCACAGCTAGACCTGGTTGGTAGATGGGTGAGCTGATTTGCCGGGTACCTGTCTCGATCCCCCGATGGTACAAGTGGTAACGTTTGTGCTGTTAATTGCATGGTGAGGACTCAGAAATTCACGGGATAACTTATTTTATACATCGATAAATACAGGGGTTGTCTGGTGACGATCTAGTCCGTCTGTTTTGTAATCCTTTATTCAGTTATCTTCCGTAACTCCTCTTTTTGAAACAAAATTTCAGAAATTATCGTTGAACGTTTTTTATTCTTACGAATACCAGGAGGTCAGAGGGAATATTAAAGGAGTACGAATGTCAGAAGCTAAAAGAAGTATTACGTACGTACGAATACCAGGACGTTAAGGGAGTATTGAGAGAGTACTCATGCCATGAGGTTAAAGGAGTATCAAGAGAGTACAAATGCCAGAAGGTTAAGGGGGTATTCAGGGAGTACGAATGCCAGGAGGTTAAGGGAGTATTAAGAGAGTACTCATGCCAGGAGGTTAAGGGAGTATCAAGAGAGTACGAATGCCAGGAGGTTAAAATGAGTACGAATGCCAGGAGGTGAAGGGAGTATAAAGATAGCACGAATGCCAGGAGGTTACGGGGCTGGCGAATGTCAGGAGGCTAAAGGGAGTCCGAATGCCTAGAGGTTAAAGGGACTATCAAGAGCATATGAATGCCAGGAGGTTAAGGGAGTATGAATGTCAGGAGGTTAAGGGAGTATCAAGAGAGTACGAATGTCTGGCGGTAAAGGACTACGAATGCAAGGGGGTTAAGGGAGTATTAAGGGAGTATGAATTGCAGGAGGTTAAGGGAGTATTAAGCTAGTACGAATGCCAGGAGGTAAAGGGAGGATTAAGGGAGTACGAATGCCAGGATGTTAAGGGAGTATTGAGGGAGCACGAATGCCAAGAGGTTAACGGAGTAATTAAGCCAAAATGACCTCTAATAATTCGTTTTGTACGTTATTCTGATATCCTTCATCCAAGGTCACTCTCTTTTCCCACAGTAGGACGAGTTTTGCACTTTGTGACACTTTTAACATGTCACTAATTGTAAAATTTCGTATATTTTGGTCCCACAAGTCTGCTACCATGGCAACAAATTGTAAATAGAAGTAAAATAACGTACGTCTTGTAAAGCATGACTTTGTAATACATATTTTGTAATAAAACGTCTTTATATAATTTTTAATTTCATTTCATTTTAAAGTAAATGCAATTGGCAAGTCATTTAGTCGCGATTTACAACACTGTAAATGGATAACATTTATTTTTCCCAAAATTATAAAGTATTTTGATGAAATTAGACATTTAAATTCCCATTAATGTTCTTAACGTCTGTCTATACTATTTATTATTATTTTTTTCCACAATTTTATTTCTTTCACACCTTTTGTCACCTTTAGTAAGGTCTTAATTAATGTAAAACTCTTTATAGATCTTTATCATTTGTAGTTAAGAACTTCTTATAACAAAATCTACAGTTGCGTCGAATCATTTCAGGGACCACCGTTAAAGAATAGTCATATGCTACTATTTGTCCGTTGGTCTCGTCTTCTTTTAATGCATTCTTTACCAACTTTTGTTTTTGAGACAACACTTTTAATTTGATTGACCGTTCCTATGATTTATTTATTTATTTATCTTTATGCGTTATTGCAAATGCTTTCTCTGTTTCACTGTTTTCTTATTTGGTTTTTCGTTTATTGTTTTCTTATTTCGTTTAAACCCAGTCGCTTGTAACTGTGTACTGGACCCGACTCCTATATTCTCTTCCAGTGAATATGATCGAATATGTATTCAGCGTATCAGGGAAAGGCATTTAGCGTATCAGGGGAAAAACATTCGGTTCCTTTATACAGAGTCTATTTTTAACGCTGAATATTGTCCCGTTTTGTTAATCTCTTGTTATTTATTACCTACTAACAACGACGAAAGCAGGTATAAGAATCGCTCCACTCCTTCAAACCGTCCGCAAGCCGAAGGGGAGGCTAAACTCAAACAGTTTCCATTCCCCTTACTGAAACATTGCATACACATTGAAGATGTGTTCATCCTATTTCCAGCAGATATGAGTGAATAAGTCGGCGCAGGGATAGATCCGAATTTGTTCTTGTTCTGTCCCTCAATATTTATCGTATGCCATGATTAATTTACCAGATTCTCCTTTAAATAGAATATATTTAAAGCTGTTTTCCGTTTTGTTTTTCACTTGTGAGGGCTTCTGGTATAAAAATCGTCTGTCAACGGAGAATGACATTGTCTGAATTAACTGTTCATCCGGGACAATGGCAGGGTATAAAATGTCTCGGTTGGTGGCGAAAAGGAACAAAATTGATACGGAGTTAAAGATCAGTTTCAAACACATATATACATTTCACTTACGCAAAATAACAAATGTATAATGTCCCTCCAGTAATACATTGCAACATTTTAAGGGTTAAATTATAATAAATAAACTTGTCAAGGCAGCAGACAAGGTGTATTTATTTGCCGTTGTAAACAGGTGCTTATAAAATATTTGGCTCCATGGTTTGCCATTTACATAGTGTACTTAGACTGTGTTAGTACATTAAATATTGCCTGGTACAGTTCATGTCCTAACAATGGGTACTCATCGGTAATTCTGTCAGATATTTTGTGGTTAGTGATGTCGTTTGCAAGGTGAATGTCATTTTTCTATAGATTTTCATTTCACAAAACTTCTTTTGTTTGCGTAGAAGAAACGTTAGGTGAATCTTTTAAAAAGCGAAAAAAAGGTGCTGCTGGAATCTCATTTATTTATCTCGCGTGGTGTTAGCAATGAGAATGACATTCATCTATTGTTGACGGTTGAACTTTTAAAAACCGTCGAAAAAAATCTTTGCAGAATTTTCGGAACATACGGAGGACAAGTTCTGTAAGATGTTAACGTAAACTTCGACAGATTACAAATTTGCAATATCATGGTGTATCTAATTAGTATGCTTTCTGAGCAATGCCATTTAAAGGCATAAATTTGACATTTTACAAAACATAGATTGACACAGCATGATTCCGTCATGGAATCTAATTTTTCTATTATAGACTTACATGTCAAGCAACAGTTAGGCTTTTTATTTACTAAAACCGTGACGAAAGCATAAATGGACGTCACTTTTCCTGCTGAATTGTTAGAATACGTAATCTTAGCGTGAAATTTTAAATATGCAATTCCATTCCAATCAGAAAACAGCGGACGTCGTTCCAGTATATCTTCAAACTTGAAAAGAAATTTAAATTGTTGGAGTTTGATATTTGAGCTTTAAAAAAGGCGCAAATAAAAAGCTGCTTATCTATAGTCGGTTGTCTGCATGAAGCGGCTATAGTCTCTCTGATTGACTGGTTGAAGTATAAAATTCTCGTTTTTAAACTGCAAATGATGCTAAAAAAATGTCTGTCAAAAGTACATATTTCGTCACAGAAGAGTCTCGGACAACTATTCTTCATCAAAAGGACTGATATAAAGTGAAATAATACTTGAAGTTCTCTCTTGTTGCGTTTAAAGCTCAGACGAAAGCATACAATTTAATTTGGTATTTGTGAATTAATTATAGTTTATTTATTTATTACTTTTTTTTTTCGTTAAGACCATTTGCAGTTTGTAGATGGCTGAGAAAATTGGTAAATAGTTGTTTAAGACCTGAGTATCGAAATATAAACAGTTAATACAGGGTATACAAGCGAGCGCAACCGGCGAGAACTAATGGTACGCACCGGCGAACAAAGCACCCGTCTAGAATGCAACTTTTTACTACTATAAATACATTTGTCTAGACAATATGACATAGCCCATGTATTTCTTTCCATCTAAGGCTACAAAAAATATGAAAAGTTTAAATATACACTGTACATATTTTTCGAACATTCGTTCAGAA
>JAOXYH010128054.1:0-10274 GCA_028566455.1 Botula fusca
ATTACGCGGCATTTATTATTTTACTAAATTTTTAAGCCTTTTCAGTAACTAAAGGGAAATTTTTTATTGTAATGCATAAGAATAGGAATAACAGTATTGTATTTGAAGAGGTGCGGCCGTCAATTGTTTATTTGACGGTCGCAAATATCCGTTTTACTGGCTCCGCTACGCGTCGCCACTAAAACTGCATCAGAAATCCACAATTGACGGCCGCACCTCTTCAAATACAATACTGTTATTCCTTAACTGTCCTGTTGGCATGTTCACCTCATTATAATTTAACATATGGAATTTTGGTGAGCTAGCATGTTGGATAACTTTGAAACAGACATAATTATGATAAACTGACCTGCTAAAGAGAAATGTTATATAGGAGATTGGCACGTACCCTCTAGCACTAATTCACATAGCAAACATGGAAGACCTGCCATTGATGTTGTTATGGAAGTAACCCAATCCGAAAGCTTTTTGGTACGTAAATGTAAATCACAGTCTAGAAACATTTGAAATCACGAAAATAAAGTCACAGTTAATATGGGGAATATCGTAAACAGGGAAACTCTCGGCATATTTGGTGGTTCTTTGCTATGCTATACATGCTTTATAGTTGAATTTTTACGTCGTCATAGTAAAGTAACTGTTGCACAGACTTCTTGTCTTTATTTACAATTGTCATTGGCGAGACATGCAGAGTTGCTGCAGGCAATGGGGCATAATTCTTTACTCTTTGAAAAATGTTAGTTGGAATACTTAATAATATAACAATAGACTGAGGTAAAAATACACTTAATAATACTGCTCTTCTGCCACTACAAATTGGCCAGGAATGCAAACTCCATCGCCAGGATTTAACAAATTTGCTTACAGATTTGAAATAATTGTTGCAGCGATCACCTCATAGTTTGAGACAGTTCCTGCTTAATACAATGTATATCATTTAAATATCGTCCACAGAATAACGAAACAACAAATTTAAAGACAGAAATCCTACATACGTGAATCCAGGGACAATGTAAATGTGTGGAAACAAATAACGAGAACTAGAACATAGCCAAAAGAAAAGAAATTCAAAAACCTGTAACAAAATAGAAAAAGAGAACACGAGAACCGAAGCACTAGAAACGTAAACTCCCACAAAAAACCGGGAGTGACATTAGGTGCTCCGGAAGGGTAATATTGCAAGTGGAAATATCCGAAGAGTCCGGTATGGCGAGAAATCTGACAAAAAATATCTTGTCACATTTGTGAGATAGATACGCCGTATCGATCTACTAAATCATGATGATGACTATAGAATTCCTTGAGTTATAATACTAACAGAAGGTGAATATAACCCTGACCAAGAAGTTTATGTGACAACTGCTTTGCTTTGTTTTGATGTCACTGTACAAATTACAATGAATCACAGGTATGACAGTATCGAATAAACTGTGAAATGTAGAAACCATATATGCTGGATACGTGGGTATATTACTGCTTAGAAAGGGAAAATTCATAATTTGAAAGTTAAAATCATCACCTTTGTCATAACGTTAAGATTTCAATAGTCCACTGTTGTGTATGTACAAATACAAGTCTAAGTATGAAGCAGAAGTGAGTATGTCAGTGATCTCTTTAATTTCAGACTCACCGGGGTAGATATGATGAAGGTAATCCTTAAGTAAGGATTATTTATTGAAAGTACGTCATATACACGGAAGCTGAAATTAAAGGACTGGGCTAGCTTCTTCTCTTTTCTCTGTAGTAGGCCCTTGTATGAACTTCACTTCGTATGAATATAAGTTTTAATTAGTTTTAATTTAATTAAAATTTTACAGTATTGGTTAATTACGTATAGGTTAATTAGTGAAAGCAATCAAATTTATTATTCGCAAACAATACGACATCTGATGTTACGTAATATGTAGGAAATAATTTAGACGATATTTTTTGTGCTGTGTAAAGATATATATGTTAGATATTAATTAACTATTACAGGTTTTCACTTCCCAAATGTACTCAGTTTTCGAACCAGCAAGAATGCTCTTATTCACAAACTCATATGGTTCTAAAATTGAAATGTTAAAAAGAAAAATCTTTTGATGGCTTTTGTGTTCTGTATGAACTATCTTTTACAGAGCTGTTGTAAACATCAATTGAGCGACATTTTTTCTTTTTATTATATACAGATAGGTGCACAAATCGGCGGAGGACATTTAAGCAGATTGGATGGACGTTTTAGGGGAAAAAAGTGGACATTTTAGCGGAAGTTTGATGGACATTTTAGCGGACGATTTTTTGGACGTTTTAGCGGATGGAGTGGACATTTTAACGGACGATATTTTTATTAAATTCAGTTTATTATTTTTAGCCTATAACATATGTACATCTCCCGTTAGCCAGACCAAGTTAGTCTGTTGCCCCCTGCTCACCAACGGGGAGGTGGAAGTGGAATTTTGAGCAGGATGTATTATTTTAAAATGTGGTCAGTACCGGTTTTGGTTAAAAGGCACTACGAATGATTGAGCACTATAAAACTATTTACATTCGGCTTAAAAGTCAAAAAGTCAGTACTTAAAGACACTAAGAATGTTTCAAGTGAATAATATTCAGACATATAACATACTTTTGACGGACCGTTACATGTATTTTTTAAAACATATAAATTGATATTTTCATATATAATTTTCAAATTAAATTTACTTACAAGTATAAAAAAATAAATTTGAATTTATATATAAAAACATAAATTTATACCAAAATTGTCATCATTTCATACATTTACCTGTAAAACCTTCCCGCTAAAATGTCCATCATATTTTTAGAGGTAATCAAAATTCCGTCCGCTAAAATGTCCATTTTTCCCCCTCTAAAATGTCCACTATTTTTTTTATCACATCCGCTAAAATGTCCTTAGCCCGCACAAATAACCTCACAAAATGTTAACATGAAGTTACATGAAAACAAAAGGTGAAAGTTGACATCAGGATAAAAAAGCCGATTTCCTCTCCCCTGCAAGTTAAAACGAACGTCACCCCCAGACAGAAGATTTAGAAGCTCAGTACCCATACAATGCACATTCGGGAGTACCGTATTACTTGATTAAAGACTCAAGACGCTTTATTAATCTCACACTTCATCTATATAGCAAAACGAGATATTAAAGGATTTGGCCGAGCTCCTATCTTTTTTTCTGAAGATGCAAAATGTCGACAGTAGAACACTGAAGCAACAAGCGCAGAAATCCTAAATACGTGATTTCAGGGACAAGGGCAAAAGCATGAAAGCAAATGGCGAGAACTAGAACATGACGAAAAGAAGATAACACTATAACTAAAATATCATATCAAATAGAAGTCGATGAAAAAGCGGAGTTTGAGAGGTACTCAAATACTGAAAAAGCTGAGGCAAAGACAAACATCACAGACAACACACAAAAACTGAAATAAGATCACCATGCAAAACTGAGAACTTAATGAGCAACTAGGACTCCACAAAAATCCGGGAGCATGGACCACGTGCACCGATACGGTAAGCGTCCTCTGCTCTTCTAGAAACATCCGCCCAGTTACTCATATCATGTCAGGTAGGTTACATCCGGAAACGGAAGAAGCTTGTAATGACGGGAACAAGTCTGTTTAACTCCGCAATATGTTGTTGATAAAACAGCCCAGCATTTAGACAATTCCATCAGAGTACTAATTGTTAGAATTAGATTGGTTTAACGATAAAGTGTGATAAGTTATTTAGTGAATTTAGTGTGTACATTTCTTAAATCAATTACTCGTCATCGATGTTAGAGGCCAAACCTTCGGAAGACCAGAACTGTTACCAAACAATTGTAAAGCGAACCTATGCCAAAATAACCAAAATAGGGAGAACAAAGCAAGTTTCATCTCTTCCTGATAATTTTCACAACTCTTTATTGGAGTTATCATAGAAAAATTTTGTGACGCTTTATGGGAGCTATCAGCCCTTGAAAAATGATCGCAAACTGTTATGTATAAATTTTATAAATTTTATTTCTTATATGTTTTTTATTTCCAATTTCTACGTATATACAGTCTACATGTACTTGTAAATGTAAAACGATGTTTTGCACACTTATCATGTTGTATTTCATCATCTCCTTCTATTAGATTATTTAGAACTTCGCAATAGTGTGTCATGAGATCTAGGGTGTTTACTCAGAAATTGCGCATTTGTATTAACTTACCTATAAAACTAGATGAGAGACGTTGTTTGGGCATTCGGCTTTTCAATCATTCCTTCGATAACACTGGGTTCCACATTCATTGTAAAACAACGACAAATTGCAACTTTTATTTGGTGAAACGAAGATCGATTTACAGTTTTTCCATTGTACATCTATAGTTCGGAAGTTGGTACGAGATCGTAACACAGGTAGACAATTACGGAAGGAGATATATTAGCATTGTGTGAATTTGTTATTTTCATTATTTGATAGTAAGTAATTTGTATATATTTTTGTGTAAATAAAATTATTTAAAAGAGATATCGCTGACTTCCTTTTCAGTCACGTAACAAAACCTGTAATTGACTTTCGTAGAAACCCCAAACTTTTGGAAACTTGGCTCATTATTAATCGTAATCGGACAGCAAACCTATAAATGGTTTCAAGATTAAAATTCACCCTTGATCTTGCCACTGACATGACTCCGAAACCGTAGTAGATAGCTGAAGAAAAGTATTGGAAAAAATGATCAAATTCTTAAGATGTAACATTTTTATGCTGTCTACCAAATTTGTTGATTCCTTATCGGAGTTATTGATGTTATTGTCCTTTTAAATTATGAAATGATTATGATTCGACAGAGTACAAGACATCTATGAACGGTAATTGGGAAAACACAGTTGGTTCATACTTCTGTTGTATCGATTTTACTATTCCTCAAAGGTTATAGTGTGTTTTTCAGGAAACCTATGTCGTTGCAAATCTTGAAACCTATAACAGACAGTATATTGAACCTCTCAAGACACAACATTTTCATGATTGATCAACTCAGCTTTAGGATACCTTGTGGGAATATCTTCAAATTCTTAAAAGGACACAACATTTTCAAGATTTGGTTAGTTCAATTTAACATTCTCCTTATGGGATAAATTGCTCTTAAACAATAGAAAGTCACATTGTTTTATCATGGTCTATGACTGTAGATTAGGTTCTTGAGCTACAAGTTAGTTAGAAGAGCTTACCATTTGCGTTTTTTATAATTTCTGGCAAGAAATGAACTCTAGAATTAGCAACTGTTTCATTTTTTTCTTCCAATTTTGCCACTGAACCTTCTGATTAGGTTTTCTATTTCTAGTTGAACTCACCAGTATTATCTGTCTGTCCTTCTGTGGTGAATTTATGCCAAATTTTTTTCTGTAATCTACGACGTCAAGATACGACGTGTATGATCCAATGTTTGCAAACAAAAAGCCCATACAGAAAATGCAATCGTTCACCGGCGAAATGTAAAACCTGAAAACAATATACATGTACTACAAATATCGGTTCGCATAACTTTTATCCATACAGTATTGTGAGGGAGTAAAATTTCCTTATTTAGCACATTGTTACTTACTGTTATCAGTATATTTTACACAATACTGTATTTCTTTTAGGTTATTTCTTTGTATTTTATAAATCCTTTATTCTGTAATCATTATGTTTAAGCTTTATTCTTAACTCATTGAACCCCCGGTCACTGAACTGTAGTATATGTTGATTGATGTACATAAAGTCTTCAAGCTTTTCTGTTATAGTTACCCCACAAGGACACGAGTGAGTGACACTGCTAAGTTCAAGTGTGCACATGAGCAGTGTTCTTCACTAGATTTCGATAAACAATACATCTGGTTCCTTTCGCGAAAAAAGGTGGGTTCTTCCCATATAAAGTTATGTACAGAATTGCCGCTAGAATGGGCCTGTTTTTCAGCTTAGCTAATATATGATTGGGTCATCAATGACTGACGTGATATCATCATTTAACCAAACATTAAACAAATTGTAGCAACATTTATACCGCAAAAGACCCTTTACTGTAAGGAAGCCGGGCAAAGATGTAAAACCTTATGAAGCGGGCATAAAATACGAATGGCCTGCTCAAAATTTTAGAATGGGAACTTTCATCTAAAATGGCATTAAAGCACAACAGTACATACATGAAAAATCCTCTACCGCACAAGACTCCATAACATTAAAATTATAGAGCATACACTTCGAGCACGGGGAAAACTTTACACGTATTTTATCAGAATTAACGTCCAGATTTATAAAATCCCGCACTGAATATCAGTGAGAATGTTCATCTTAATCTGTCCCGTATCCCATCTGTATTTTTTGTATACTTTTCCTTGTTTGTAGATTAAAAAGTTGAAAACTGGTCTAGTTTGATAAATTGGGCGATACAGTACACCCCTGCTCAAACAAAGAAGATTGGATTTTTTTGTCGATGTTTTGATTTCTCATTAAAAATGTAACGTCTGACTAATTCTGACAAAGCGAAGGCTTAATCTGATATAAAAAAAGTATTTAATGCAACAAGATATTTGATATGTTATAAACACGAAAAACAAATATTAATTCACTTCAAATCTACATTTTAAATGGTTTCCTTTGAAAACTGATTACCTTTTCCTGCTTAAAAAATAATAATGTAATTAAGTTAATTAACCGATTATGCAAAGGGAATCAAAAGAATTATATCTTTCTTAAATGTCACGGGTTCCTATTGCTATCTAACAAGGACGCGGTGTGTCTGTAAAATATCACAACGAGGCCAGGAGCTGGGATGCAAGTAATGGATGATTACAACAAGTATCTTAAGTAATTTTGACCTGGTTTTGAAGTAACTTTCAACGAAATCTCATCAGATTTGAATTTTACAAACCAAGATTCAGTCAGGTGAAACTGATTAGGTGTAGTCATGATAACTTCACAAAGGACATCTTCAGTGTGTAACAACAGACACATGATAACTATACAAAGGACATATTCAGTGTGAAACAATGGACACAAACATTTCATCGACTGGAATTTGGATTGATCCAACGAGGGAAGTCAAAGCATTTTATAAATCTAATATTTCTGTTTGTAAGACAGACGAATAATTCAGGTACAAATTCATGCACATTAATTAATAAAATATAGAAGATACCAAACCGCATTCCAAGCTCACATATCATAAGCCAACAAACAAGACCGTGAATGGACAAAACAACGAACACAACAATAAACAATGAAGCAATACAACACAAAAACTAAAAACACAAACCCTACCAAAAAAACCACGGATAAACCCAGGTGCTCCGGCAGGGTAAGCAGTTCCTGCTCTACATGTGGCACCTGTTGTGTTACTCAGACAGCATCAAATTGAATTAAAATTGAAAAGCATGTTGAAAAACCTTCGCCCTTACAGGTTCAGGGTCTCACAGCGACCCTTCAGGGACTGGCTGTTCAATGAATATAAATACTTGTTTTCATTCCTTATGCTGGTCGAGTACAAAAATGTGACTATACAGAAACTTGAAAAATAGTAGATGATCTCTTACTCTTCATATAACAAATAATATCTAAGGGTTTGTATCCTTGTGGATGTATCCCTTCAGTTTTATGGTTAAGGAAGGAAAAATGCGTACTCATTTCCATCATTGAAGACCATGTCGCAAGTTCTGGATGTTTGTGTTATACGCCTGATTATTTGCCTTATTTGTGACATCACTCCATATCCGTTTTTTTCTTCACATTCCTTTTACAGTTTTGTAAAAATTTTAGGATTAGTTAGTATGGCAGTTTTACCGAAAATCGATAATTTGTAAAATCCTAATACATTTAACTTAAGAAATGCACAAGCACTGCTAATTTCACCTCATCGTCCAAAGTTTAAGGCCTAGACTATTTTATAATAAGCCGTATGTCAGAATGAACAAACACATCAATAAATTGCTCTCAATTTGCTTAAGTTTCACATACATCTTGAGGAGCAGTTGGATATACTAAATAAGCAGTCTGCATAGAGCTTGTCCGAGTTCAAGTAGTGTTTCCGAAGCTTAGTGTCGCCTTTTTCTAAACAGAGCTCGATATAGTTCCGTTTGCCTCTGTGGCGATTAATGCTCTTCTATAGCATTCAACAAGGTTGTATAATTACTCTTGAGATCAGAAGGCAAATCTCCCCACACAGCTTGTTCTAGTCCACGCAATGAAACCGCCAGATATAACCTTTTTGTTTGTCATTCACATTATCAATCACATTCGCCACCATTCCAAAATGCGACTTATACTCAAGCCAAAGACGATCCGGTTCCGTCATATATTGCTGGTTTTAATTTTACAGCGGATTTATTTTGCTCTGTGAGTTTTTCATTAGCCTTGGGCAGTCTGTTCTAAAGGAATTGTAATTTCATTGCTTTTATCAGTCTTAAATCTTGTTTTTTTCGGGAACCAGGTCCAGTAGTAATACTGTGCCATTAGAATTCTCTACGGAGTTATTTCCATCATGCAAAGCTCTGTCCGTAGATGGTTTTTGGCTTCCTGTTTCGGTCATTTGGCATGTGTCGCTTTTACAATTGTTGATAACAGTTGTGGTCTTCCAAACCTTTTGTAACTATCATCGCTGACGAGTTATTAATTTAAGAAATATCCACATCCGATACATTAAAATCGGTATGAAATGTATCACACTTTTTGTTTTTTGTTTTTATTTTTGACACGGTACCATTACTCCACAGAAGTGTCACTTTGAATGTTCCCTTAACTTTTAATGTACTACGTGCACAGGGAAAAACACAAGTCTGTTGTCCAAACACAGTGAATCAATATTCACAACACAGTCCTATTCTCCTAACCCAAGGAAAATACAATGTTCAAAGAATGTGCTAACATACTGGTCGTAAAAGCCTCAAATGGCTATCATAAGTCACTTCTTCCAACACACTGACCTCACCGATAATTTACACATTAAACCATGTGCACAATGACCAACACACTGGTCCTCTATATTTATTCCTATGACAAAACTACATCAAAGTTCAAGGCTAGAATTTTTTATGCGCCAGACGCGCATTTCGTCTATAAAAGACTCATCAGTGACGCTCTTATCCAAAACTATGCAAATCCAAAATCAATTCAGAAGTTGAAGCTGCCAACACACTGGCTATTAATCCTTGAAATAATAAATAGTAACAATTAACTTACACAACTATCTCTATACTTACCATAGATAAGTTACACTTTGGATGGCCGTTGTATAACTGATGACTGCTCTCTGATTTGGGCAGCCTTATTTACTAGCCAATGGTAGAGTCCACTTTACCATTTTAAGGGATGATAGGTAACATTTTCCCGCGGCACAAAATATCGAAAGTCTTTTTTATTTTGACAAGAGGAAACAGATTAATATCCGATAAACGATTCTGAATATAACTTTCCAGTGCTCAAAGTGTCTGGAATGAATTCAAGAATAATACATCAATGTAAATGTATAGTCTGGTAGAAGTAGTCCTTTCGTTGCCTTTGTGTACAGTGTTCGTCACGCTACTCGATTTCTAATACCAATCTCGACATGTCTTCTAGGTGGGAAATGCTTATCTTGTAAAACTAACGACATTTTATATATGAAATCAACAGGCAACACCATAGGCAAGACTGAGACAAAATCTTGCAGCAGATTCCTCGGCATAGTCTTTTGTGTTGGCATAGACCATAGCAACTGTGGAAATTCTTGCAAAATGTTTTGAAAGGAGTCATAAAATCAAATAGAGTTCAGATATTATGGCATAGATGTTGGTAATTTAGTCAAGTTCATCGTGAAAGGGAGACTAGCTTTGGGGTTAAGGTAGTTAGTTTAACCCTAGCTGTATGATCATTGTAGCCTGTTACCGCTGTGATATGAGGTCACTTCCTCCTGCGTTGTAATATAAAAAAGAGGTGCCCTCGACTCGCAATTTTACATGATATGGGTTTTCAGTAAATGGTGCCCAAGGAACTCCAGCCTCCCCCGCCATTAAACTGACAACACATTACATCTTTCAAAAGCTGAAAGAGGCGTTAAATTCTTTTCATTTTTCTCAAATCAGGACAAGTTACATAATAGAAAACCAAAGTCTTACATATAAAATGAGAATGATAACGCAACACCATGAACAAACATTTTGAGATGTAAGCCAGAAGAGCGAAGATTGTTTTATGAGTCGCTAAATTATTAATTATTAAGATAAACAAGTAACAAAAAATAATTTTTAATTCATTAAGAATAAAAAAAATAAAAAAATTGGGTTAATTTCGAATA
>JAOXYH010128165.1:0-10273 GCA_028566455.1 Botula fusca
CTTGACCAAAGTTCATATCTTGAAGGTCAAGGTCACAGTCAGAGTTGGATAAATGTATTTAAATTATGTCAGACTACAACTAGACGGGATATTAGATATTAGCCCTGAGAATATATTCAACTATCACATGTCATTGGTTGAGAAAAAAAAATGAATATGAAAATTTTCTCGGCAAATATTTTTATGGCTAAGGATTGGGAACTCCTACATGTTCTATTCTTAAATAAATACATACATTTTCATTGTAGATGGCGTCTGAAAATCATATCAAGTACATCCTTGAAAGACTAGAAGTGTTTTGGAAACTAAACAAATACGTAGATTATAATATACGAACCACAAGTGGTGAGGTGAATTGTCACAGGATACTTTTTAGAGGTCTACATGCTACAGGAGGACGAATTTATGAATGTGCAGCGGATAAAGTAGTAGTCGACGCCTGTTTTGACGATGTATATCAGTTCGCATCATTTTTATACAAGATGCATGGGAATGCACATACCAATGCGAAGGAAACGTCGAAATTGTTTGGATTCGTATATGACCCATCTGTAGCTGCTACATTCGAAGAACAAATCTGTAAGCAAAGGAATGAAATATTGGCTGATGCCATATCTGATTATAAGACCCCAACTCGATGTTCTGATGTTACTCTTATTGTGGACAGTTGTAAATTTTTCTGTCATAAGGTTATACTTGCGTCTTTCTCGGTGTATTTTGATACTATGTTTTCCTCACAACTGAAAGAGCTACATCAGGAAGAAATCGCCATTCATGGGGTTGAGAGCCACATATTTGGACTTATTTTGGACTTTATTTATTCTAATAGATATGTCGTTAACTCAGAGAATGTTGAACAACTTTTGTCTGCCTCGTCGTACTTACAGGTTCCACGGCTACAAAGGATGTGTGAATACTTTATTATACAACATCTTGAAGCTGAAAACTGCATAGAAACGGCAGTGCTTGGTGATATGTTTGGGTCAGAATACATCATGGACAAAACGATTTTCTTCTTAAGTAGGAATTTCGGTAATATTCTGGAGAGAAAACGGTTTAACCAACTGACGAAAAATTTGGTACTACGACTTTTAAAGAGTGACTATATCAATGCTGAAAATGAGTACAGTGTCTTAGAAACGGCTCTTTCCTGGGTGTCCTGGAATGATAATGCAGTGCATTTAATGGATGTCCTTAGAAACTTTCACCCTTTTCTGTCATTGGATGAATTAACCAAAGTGTTAAAACATGCCACTGTTCAAAACAGTGAAGACGCAACAGAATACATAAAAGACGCAATAGAAAATAGAGACCAGAAAATGTATGTGAAAAGATCATTTAAGACGGAAGAGGTTATGGTTGTCACATTGGCAGACCACTCTGATGTGTATATTAACTTAATTTGCTATAGTTTTGTGACGGAAAAATGGTACACATTGTCTTCGTTGCCGAAAAAAACAATCGGACGTGGCTACAGCGCATGCTTCAATGAGAACACCTTCTTCGTTTGTGGAAGTATAAAACAACATTGGGAAACAAAATTTGTGAAGTTTAATTTTGATACAGGTGAATGGAACCCATGCCGACAAATTTAAGGGAAAATCGGCAGTCTATGATTTCACGCATATTGTCACGCTAATTAGAAGTTTACAATGGCCAGAGTCATAAACCGTCTGTGGTCAATTAGTAGATCTTGGATAAATTTTATCAAACTCTGTTTCCAAGGTAACTGACCTTATCAGTGACCAAATGTTTAATTTGTATGTGTGTTAAACATTTTAATGAAAGTGGTTCGTGGTATATGACGATGTCGAGAAAAAGAAATCCACCACAGAGATATGGAGAATGGGAAGAAAATATAAGTTTGAAGAAAGAAAAACTATCGGAGGTGATTATTTCATTGTACTATAACATTACAAGATTTTTTTGTTAAAGATTTAAGTAGATGCTATTATATATTATAAATGTCACATTTTACACGTACACATTTTCATTTTAAATCAACCTTTAATCTATTCCGGTATATAGTAACATTTTCATTTTAAATCAATTTTTAATCTAATCCGTAAATTGTAATATAAAGATATTTGTTATTCAGCGATGTCAGTCTTGATATTCTAGTTCTTACCATAAAATAAAAAGATATTCTAGCTAAAAACTTTTAATTAGTGGATGCACTATCAGCCGATCAAAAGAAAAGACGTATCCCGATTTTATATTTTTTTTAGATTCGGAACATGAAAGTATGCCGTGACTAAGAACAGACCAGATCAATCGACAATCAATCAATAATGGATCTGATTTTTACAGTTTCCTTTTATGTGATAACCGGTCATTATTATAATATTTTGCTTGTATCGTATTACCCCCCCCCCATTTTTTTTCCCCGGAAGGGGGGTAGCCTTCGGTATAATATATAGACAAGCTGCTGGAATGGGTCTGTGAAATGTATGAATGGGTAGGGAATTTACCTTCCGATGCTTATTATGCTGGTAAATTGAATGGGTTACATTTTCTTATCTTCGAGGCCGTAATCTGGTAATGATGTCAAATGAATATATCATTAATCTTTATTGATCTGAATTTACGGTAAATATGCTTCATTTAGCACAAATACATATATATAAACAGGTCTAGATTTAAACTATCTATATTTCGAAAGATCCAAGTATATATGAATGGGTACGGGGATAAAAGTACCCAAGCTCTCATATATATCCATTTATAACTCTACTATGAAAGGGAAGGGATCGGAGACTTTGTCAGGAGTCCACAACAATCCTTTATGGGAAACATCTTTTTTTTTCTAACTCAAAAATTAATTCAGATGTCATTTGGTCTGGGTATTTAGTATTTCACATACGTTACTCATTCTTATAAAGTTTTACATGGACATATTAAGCATACAATAATTGAGGAATCGCACTGTGACACTTCGCTTCCTATATAGCAGTATGGATCTGTTTCAATCTGTACAGTACCGGGAAAAAGGGGGGTGGGGGTGTCACTTCCTATGTAAGCCTATACGGGGACAAATATGCTATATCAGAACTGACAGATGCTGTAATAAGACTTTACATCCTGAAACGGATCGGACTTTGATGGTAAATTATTTTTTGACAGAACTCGGCATTTTCATGATATTCCTGAAAACTGCCACAGGCCCCGCCGTAAAAAAATTGTTACCCTCTCCCTGGGTCTAATATAACGATTTCCCGGGGTGCAGTTATTTCATTCATTTGAAAAATGACAAATATATACATGTATGTATTTTCTTCTTTCATTTTTCGTCCGCTTACCCTATGAGTACTCTGTTCAGTTGAATAGACAGAATAACTGTTTCCTTTTACCAAAAAGGTTTTGGTTAGTAATTTTTCGAGTCATCAAGAACTTCTGGTTCCACAATAGAGGTAAATTCAGAATTTTCAAAAAAAAAATGGAAAGGGTGGACTTGATTAAACAAAATCGCCAAATTTACAAAAGTTGACAAGCATAAAACCGAATGAAGTCCCATTAAAAGGGGGGTCCTCCTCTCAATTCGCCTGCATAGGGATAGTTCACATGGACAGCAGCCTTTTTAATCTAGTAGAGCTGTAGATCCAGTATAAACTCAAATTGGCTGTATCTGGAAGCATACCGTACTTTCTCTACACATTCACCAGCAGTGTTCACATAAGTACCATATATAACTGTATATATGGATGTTAAATATATTTTCAATTACCAAAAAAAAAATTACTGGTATTTAATGTGTTTTTTAAATATTTTTCAGAAAGTCTGGGAAATTGAAGACGTCTTAGAAAAACGAGGGACTGGTGACAATGAAGAGGTGCTTGTGAAATGGGCCAATTGGAATGGACCAAATAGCTGGGTTTCGCTCAGCTATAATCCAGAACTAGCAGCTTATATTAGCCATAACAAGGCAAATCCTAAAAGTTGTTCTCTGAACAAAGCAAATTTAGCAAGCCCTTCTGTTGACCAGGAAAACGACACTGCTGCCTTACGACAAGCTATATTTGACTGTTTGGCTGATGTAAGGTTTACTCCAGATGGCTCCATTGGGAGACAAAGTCGTGTGTCTGTAAAACTGCCATACAGAGCTGGAGAGTTTGCCACAAAATTCAGGAGTATTGGCCACAGTAAAATCCCTCCGAATGAAAATGGAAATGTATCTTGCTATATAACAGGATATGAGCTAACAAAAGCTATTGGAGAGGACTGGAATAAAAGATGGTATAAGAACACCTCAACGGAGACCTTTGTAAACAGCAATGAACTTATCCATCTGACATGGGGATACAAACCCCGTCTCCAGTATAGTCATACCACATGTACAAGGTAAATGTAAACTAAATTTAAACCAAACTTCATAATGCATACATTTTAGAAATATTACTGGAATCAGCATGTCTGCTTAAGTATTTCAGCTGTCCAAGAAATTCTTAAAAAATAATTATTTCTTCATTTAGTATAACTGTCTTTGTTTGTTTGAAAAATGAGGTAGATACATGTAATCAAAAGTTAACAGTATTTGATGGACTGGTTTGCCCAAGTGCTCTAGTTTCAACTGACCTCGGAGAAACTTTACAAATGTGTAGAAATTAGCATTGAACTCCACCAAACAAACAAACAATAAATCAGTTAATGCTAAGTATTTGTATGCTGTAGGTAGCACTTATTTTTTAAACTTGCTACTCTGTATCTGCAATAATTTCATACACAATTTAAAATTGTAGATTTTTTACAGTAGCCATAGAAACAAACGTTGTACTTTTAACTTTTAATCTATTATTATTTCTTTATTTAAATATCTAAATGATTGTATTATTTATATAAATAGATGTCATTGGGATGGAGAGGAATCAAGGAGACCAGAACTTTGCAATCCAACAGAAGGACGAATTGATGGTCCCCCTTGGATCCAGCTTACATTTACAAGAGGGAGGAGAAATATGGTGACTGGCGAGTTAACAAAGAGAAGGTAATTTGATATCAAATTAATTAAAAAAAATAAATAAAACAGTAAAATTTCAATAATGAATAAAACCATTCAAAATATATTTTTATTCAACACCAGACAATCAGCTTCAATATATCATGCGTATTCTATTTTTTAACATATTTTCTGATTGTTCGTTTTTTCCCTTCCAAATGGCACCACAACATTCTGTTTTCTCTTTCCAATACCTAAAAATATAAATATTTCAACATTGTTCAATGCTTAAGTTCACTTACTAATTACTATAATTGTACTTTCAGGAAAATGAAAAGCAGATAGATGGATTGATAATTATTGTAAGTTGTTGATATGGATATTTTATTTAAGTATGGAAATGGGTTGAATGTCACAAGACAATCCATTTAAAATTATTATTATTTGCTGCATTCAATTTTCCTGTCACTATACCTGTTGAGATATTTTTCTGCTATTTCTTCCACCATTGCGGTTTGTGCTGCCGAAGTATGCCTGTCTTTGGTCGTAATTTTTACGTTCTACCTGGGACACACCAATATCATGTAAATATCTATACCTCTCCAGAAAGAAGGGAACATGATATACCATTGCTAAAAAAAAAGACGATTATTAATGATTAAATTCCGTTTTCTTGTAATGCATGTTACTACAAAATTTCAAATATTTCCTGCATTGCCAAAGTGTTCCTTGTTGGACATTTTTAAAATATGATTTTAAAAGATCACATACATAAAGGATACATTCCAGACTAACTTTTACAATTTTCAAAAGCCCTATTTAAAAACTACATTGAAACAAATATACGCTAGAAAAAAAATAAAGTGATTTTAAGACTTGACAAAAAAGTGTATTATATTTCATCTTACCATGTATGTAGGGTGTGACATCTTCATCAAACGTATATCTTCGAAAATCTTTTGCCCATTCCCTTGCACATCTTTGAAACTCAACAGAATCTTTATATTTTTCAGCAGTTGGCAAAGCTCTCAAGGACTCCATCAGGTCATCAAAATCTGACCAAAGTTGTTGTATGGCATCAACATCCAACTGGTTTTCAGATTCATCATCAGGATATTCATAAGATACTTGTAATCTGCTCCTTGGTGATTTCTTTTGAATCTGAAAGAAAGGAAATGAAATGTGAAACAATGTGTTATAACAGCTAAATGAGATCATTGTGGGAATTAGTAATGCATTGTATGTATATACGTGTTCATAAATACTGGATGTACATGATATGATTGTGTAATGTAAATTTTAATGAACAGAGAAAATTTACAGAATTCAAACTTCTGAATTGAAAAGAAGACCAGGACATATGTACTTATATATTAAGTTGTTTCTTTATGTAAATCATTATCATCTTTTGTATACTTTCTTTTTGACAGTATAAATGAAGTCTTTGATTCTAATTTTGAGTTCTTTTTAATCAAACAGCCTTGCTGAAAGTCAGACAAAAAAAAACAGTAATACTCACAAGAGTGTCTTCTCCCAGTGCCTCTGTAAGTCGTGCTATTAATTGGGCTTTCTTGCCTGTTGACGACAGTCCATGCTGCTGCAGTTCATCTTTAAGCTGACGAACAGAAAGACTTCCAATATTCGTTAAATGCCTGTCAGTCTTTTTTTCCAGAATATTATGTATCTGTGTATTCTTTATGATAATTTTCAGCTCATCACCTGAAACAAAAATTTAAAAAAAAGGTAAAATGATGTGGTAAATGTACATGAGACAATACCCGACATTTTGAGAGAAAACAACTAAACAGCTGTAACTCACTGCATGGTTTCCAACAACATCCACGCACATAAATATGTTATACATGTGGCAGTAAATCTTAAATACATGTGTATGCATCAGCATTCTGTTATACACTTGCAAAATAAATATCAAACTGCAATAAAGACTGGTATATGTGGCAATCCCTAGATGTCTAGTTTAACTCAGCCAGTCATTTTGGAGTTGGGAGGTTGTCTCCTTGACATTTACTTCATATCCGTTCTTTTTCATATAAACAAAAATGATTAACTTATTCTTAGATAATTATCAAATGAATAAGAGAAGAGTATATAGGTACATGCCGGGGCACATGTTTACAGACCTGAAGGCTGACTCCATTTCTTCACTGAAATATTGTTGTTTTTGTCGTTGGAGCGTTCTTCCCAAAAGTGAAAAGGGGCTCCTATACGTTTCATTTCCAGTTCTAGTTCTTTTTCTGTTTTTTGATCTATAGACCAAGTAACAACCTGCAACAAAGAAGCACTCAAAATCTTCAAATAAAATAAACATGTAACACTTTCGTTTTCTTTAACAAACATGGACTTTCCTACAAATAATTGTTGATACCATAGTTATCATATGAAAAAGTATACAACCATAGTTATGATATAAAAAAGTACACAAACATTTACATAGTTTGCATTCAAAGGGAGATAATCAAAACTAAACAGTGATTTCAACACACTATAAACTCATTCAGACAAGAAACAAGGACCCAATGCACTGAGTATTCATTTTACATTTGTTCTCACTAAAGTAGTACCTGATTAAACAGCTTAAGTGATATTCGGATCCGTAGATGAAGATCATCAGGAACAACATCTGTGTAGTTCACAAACGGTATCAAGTCATCATTGATATAACCCATACTACATGTTGGTACACAACGGGTTTGGTTTTCCTTGGAGCGTTGGATAGGCCATTCAGGAACTACAAAATATGCAATAAAATAAAAAAATAAACAAGCAAAAACAATATAAACAGAAAAAAATATAAAAAACATGAAAATGCAGACAAAGTAATTCAATACATGTAATGATGGTGCTTTAATGCCTGTCCTAAATTTACTGTCATTAAAAATTGTAAAATTGTATAAAACTAAGGTTAATAATACAAAGTTCTAAGGTTTCCTATTTCTTTCTCAGACATTTTGGTGCAACTTGTTTTCAATATTGTTTTGGCTTTCTGACATGGTCTTCCAAATGTTTGGGTGCTACTAGTACTGATGAGGTTAATAACAGAAACTGCAATCTGCTAGTCAAAAATATGACCAGTATTTCACATTTGTCATGTTAAATTTGACAGAAACTTACTACTGAAATCGCAAATCTGGCTCTTTGTACAATTGCACCATATGCAGAAATATTGGCTCATGGCCGAATTCAGCCCTTTCAGCATAGCACAAGCTTTCCAGTCACATGCAACTATCCTGAAAATCAAATAAAAAATTTAGTTGACATGAACAATTAAATATGTACTAAAACTTCTGAAAAAATCCTTTCGCAACAAGGTTTAACAACAATCATTAAGGTTGCAAACTTTGTTTCCTAATAATATGACTATAGAAATGTTCATTTACCAGTATGAAAAAAGCGTAAAATTTTTAGCATTTTGATTTTTTCAAAATTCTTGCCTGAAATTTCGACCTTTTTTGAAAATGGTCCTTATGTGTATTTTAATATCTGATAGTGACAATTACATATTCTTGCAAAACTAAAGTATGCTGAAAAAATCAATTCATTGTAAGAGTCCCTATTGTAGTATAATTTACACTTGTAAAAAAGGGATAAAAATGTTATTACCACTTGATGTTAATTTTTCGGTCTTTAACTTCTATTCCATTGACAGCAATTTGGTTCATTTCCTGAAAGGTGGTTTTGGCACATTTCTGGATCATGTATCTGTTTTCCTCACCTTAAAAAAATCAAGAAAAATTATAAATTTGTCAGTCCTTAAATTTATCGTTTATTCTGTAGTCATATTTTTTGGTAAATATGAATATTTATGATGTATGGAAATCATAACTGAGACAGTAAATGGACAATACTACCAGTAATCAATTACAGTCGAATCTCGTTATGTCTAACCCACACGAACCAGCTGATTTATTTCAATGTAAATGAAAATTCGAGTCACCAGAAGTAAATCTGTTTAGTTATTACTGTTAATGGTACTAGAAGTAAGTTTGTGTTACCTGAAATTTCGATTGTAATGTATTTGAGATAACGAGATTCGACCGTAATGGATTCGTGATCTTTGGTGAAAAGCTGAACAAAAATAGCACAAATCTTACTTCATAAGGTGTATTACATATCAGACATGGTTTCTGTGGTGCCTCTGATTGGTATCAAATAAAAATTAAAGACCTTAAATATTATTCTACCAGTGTCAAAATAAGATGTTCCAATCAGCAGTTCAGATATCCTAAAGTAACAATTACATACATGTTTGCATGTATATAATGTATCAATGAATTCAGACCCAAAGCACATATTTTCTATTCAAGATTATTAAATCTTTGCTTCTAAAATGAAGTGAGTATCTAAATTTGAATTATATTTTTTGGAAAAAGTAAGCAATGCTTCTCCAGAATTAAGGTTGTACAGAAGTTTAATAGCATAACTTAAAGAAATTACCCATAAAAAAGAATAATGTAAATTCATCTTCTGGCGACATGCTTAATTGATTAACTTCTCCAGGCAATGATGTCCTAGGGTGAATGATTTTAAAAACACCTCTCACTGAATTTCTCTTCTTTGATATTTTGGCACCATCACAAGAAAAGCGAAGTAAGAGCTGAATTGGTTCCTGCGTCGACGTCTTAAACATGCCTTCAAAGGATTTCTGTTCCAGTATGTATTCCAAGATATCTGTCACTTTTCTTGTTGTGCAGTCATTTTCCTTCTGTAAAATAGAGTATTATTTATACAGATGGCAAACCTATTTGTACAGATATATGCAAACAAAACCATTAAAATGTCATGCAAAATGACAAGCATAATTTATTTTTCCTCACTTTTTGAAACTCAAGAATACTTAAACAATACATAAATTCATCAGAAACCAACCACTGAATATACTTTATAAATTAGGATAATTTGTACAGTACCCCAGTAATACTATATACAGATATATTCAAATGTCCAGTGGCGGATTCACCGTTTCACCGCCAAGGAAAAAATAGTTGTAGGAAATCTGTATTTAACTACTTGTATACCAGTAATTCCAACACGTCTTTACCAAATGTACATGAAAATGAACAGTAAACAGTGGCAGATCCAAAGGCGGGGGCACCCTTAAAGGATTTTTACAAAAATTTCATCTAAAAATTTTTCTCTCCATGGTTTTCATGCCATTTTCGGGATTCATGCACCCCTACACTTTTCCAAAATCCTGGATCCGCCCCTCTGCAACATTTAATACTATTGATTGATTGATTGAATGGGGTTTAACGCCACTTTCAGCAGTATTTCATCTATATCGTGGCGGTCAGTTTTAGTGGCGGAGGAAGCCGGAGTGCC
>JAOXYH010128276.1:0-10273 GCA_028566455.1 Botula fusca
CAACAGTTAAACATCAAGAACTTACTACTGCAGGCAACACATCTTTCCCATGTTGTATAGACACATATGCCCCAACTGAAATTCTAAATGGCCAAAGCATGTCTTAATATTCAATGTTCAAAGAAAACTTGAATATGAAATATCAACGTGAAATGGAAAGCACTATAAACATTCAATTTGTACAAATTGGGTAAGACAGTAAGATAGTTTATTTCAACTATGATTTCAATTGATCTTTTCTTTGTTCAATATTTTGGAGGAGTATAAATTTATAAATTTATCATATCTACATACCTGTCTAAACCATTTATCTGTTGCTGTGGTCCAGAAGTTGAAGTTTTATCGTGTTGTTCTTTATTAGTTGGGTGGACAGCAAACTCAATGACTGGTGAGCTGGTTTGTCCTCTATCTGGAGATTCTGGGATGTGATCAACAGACTGGGTCCTCTGCAGTGGATCCTTCATCTGCATTCTTCTCTGCAGTAGAGTTGTCAAGCTGGGGACTAATCTGTAATAGTATGGAGAAAAATTGCATTCAATTTATTGAAAATTTGAACACATGAAACTTATGTAACATACATTTCAAATGTATAAGTACTTAGTTACATTTTATATCTTACCGAAGTTGTAGAATTATCAGGTTGTTCTCTGTCAACAAACTCAATGACTGGTGAGCTGGTTTGTCCTCTATCTGGAGATTCTGGGATGTGATCAACAGACTGGTCAAGTTGGTCCTCTGCAGTGGATCCTTTATCAGCATCCTTCTCTGCAGGAGAGTTGTCGAGTAAGGGACTAATCTGAAATAGTATATGGAAAATACTGAAAGGCAATGCACTCATGTTTAACATGATCATTTTATCTATCACAAGGCATGTCAAATCTACAACTTCTTAGTTATCTTACACATTGCATTTATTGAAACTAAGGCTTCTACCTCTTACAAAGCTCTGTTCTTAGATGGTTTTGTTTTGTCCATAAGGTCTTTTGTTGGCTATTTGTAAGTATGTTGATTTGGATTTTAAAGCACGACTGAAGAATTTATTATTCATAATTACATATCTAGTATATCAAAATTGGTTACCTATTACACTTCAAAACTTACATAATCTTGTTGGTTGTTGTCATTATCTGTGGGATCATCATGAACTTCATCTTCAAACTCTCCAACAGTGCTAATTTGGACATTAAATTGGTCATCAGATATTGTTTTCGCTGATTTGTCGATGCCAACAAGGGGCACAAAATGATTGGGAACCCAGTTCTGAGGTCTCATGTCCAATCTAGTGCTTGTCCACAAAACATGAGCAATGGCAGATGCCTCTAAAGTATCTGACGGAAAAACCGGTCTGTGTAAGCAATCTCGGACTTCTGATTTTATAAACTCAGGATAACACGACATGATTGGACACTTCAAAATATTTGCTAACGCAAATATCTGCCAAATTCCCATGTACTCATTAAGCTTTGTACATTTGAGGACTTCTCCTTCGTATATTCTAGCAACAACTGCATCAGTTAAATGTATCCCTGGTATGTACAAGTCACTGTACATTGTATATATGTGCAATAAGTTTTTGTTCAAATCGGTTCCCCTCTTCAAGTAATCATTGTCCAAATACAAGCGTCCATTCAGGGCAAGCTCTATAATGATCCTTGTTCTTATTTCTCTGTGGCCATTTTCATGTTTAAATGCAAATAGGCTTCCACATCTGGGCAAACAGTTTCCATCTGCACATGTTTCAATTGGAATTAATACACATCCAGGGATGTCACTTGGTGCCAGATCAAACGCCAATTCATCAACATTGAAGCCTTGCATGACAAATAATTCTAGTGGATCACACTTTATATCATACCTGAAGTTCTTCGTAATGTCTTCGTGCATTTGAGTACACATAGCTACCAGCTCTTCAAAATCATTGCTTGTTCCAAGTCTTTCTAACATTCTTTCAAACACTTCTTCTCTTAAGCTTATCACTGGAGCACTACATGTTAAAATGTCAATTGTATCTTCCAAAACAACTGATTCATCTAAAGTTTCTTTACGTTTGACTTTACTGACCTTGGTATTTTTCAATGGTCCACCATCTTTCTGTTTCCTATCTGTTGTCCCATTGTAGTTTGCATGAACCCGTTGGACAGTTTTCTTTGATCTAGTTTCCATCTTATGATCTAGCCCTATATTTGAAGGACACGCAGCTTTCCTTTTTGGAAGATTTTTTTTAGGGTTCTTTTCTGATTCACTTTTCTTTTTCTCTCTTGTTTTTGGCACCTTTCTTGCTTTTTTGTTTTCACTTGGATCATTTTCTTCATTTCCTGACACCTGTCTTCTTTTCCTTCCTTTACCTTCCATAACAAAGTTGTGTTCTTTATATGGTTGTAATATACCAGATTTCAAATTTTCACATCTGTGAAATTGTCCTTCAAGACAGTCTTTGCAAAAACAACTCAAGTTTCTTGTTTCAATCGTTCCATATTTTATGCCTTTTACATTGTGGACTCCTCGAGTGCCTTGAACAGCGTTTACTGGATTTCGAGACCTACTTCGATTTATGTCGGATACAAGGAAAAAGGTTCTCAGTTTGTGGCAACATTTTTCATTCTTTCCTTTCGTGACTGACAAAGTTTTGCAGCACAAGTCATACATATCTTTGGCATTTTGTACTGTAGCTTCTCTTCTTTCAACAGCTCTTCTAGTAGCTTGTTTTGTAACAGCTCCCAACCCATCACAGGGACCTTTACCGTGACGTGAGCCAAAGAAATTTCGTTCAACCGTGAAGCCATAATCATCTGCCCCACAGGATACATCCATAAATGGAGTTCGTGATTTATACTGCGCACTGCATCCGTCAGAAAATTGTACTTGATGCGTGATATGTTTAATTTTCTTAGATAAATGTTCATTTATAGTTGTGTTGAATGCATGTACAGCATCAGCATCATGTTTCATATCATCAGAAAGACACACAATACTTTCAGCAACAACTTCTTCACATTCAATCTCAGGACATCTGTAATAAGTGACGACAGGGTGAACTGTAACCTGTTCATACTGCCAATGTGCTGATTGGATCTCGTCTTGAAAAAATGTCCTGTAGTTTTCTGCAAAATCCTCAATCAGTACTACCCATCCTTCTGGCATGTTCTCTTTTATATTGCTGAATTGCTGATATTGCCAGGTGGCTGTGAATAAATGTAAAGACATGAAGGAAACCTCATTTAACAGTTCATCAAGGAATTCATTTGGTGTACCCGACTTTGTCACCAGCAGTTTTTTAACCTTCTCAACTTTGCCATGTGCTATTTTTCTGTTTTCCCATCTTTCCCATGTAACAATGTCCTTACTAATTGCAGGAATCTTCTTTTTGAGTTTTTCCGTCCCACATTCCTTACATTTCCTTGTAATGCATTTCATATTATGGTGCTTTCCCTGTTTTGGACATAGGGAATCATTCACTATATCATAAACATTTCTGTATGGCATGGATGTATGACTGTGTAGCTTTAATTCAAGATTAGTGCAATATTCACATAAACATTGTCTGAGCTGGGTTTTGTCAGCTGTTAGAACATTTTTTGGTCGCAGTTTGCGGAACTTATCTAAACTGATGTTCTTCTCATGTTGTTGGCAATACATTTCATGGGCAAATTTGGTGCTTTTTGTCATAACTGATTTTGCTGTGAGCGTTCTTTTTGAAACCGACTTCCTTGTTGCAGCTCAATGGAAACTGTTGGGCTTAAATAATAGTCTTGAATATCTTTAATTTCCTCTTCTGTGAAGGCATCAGACCTTTTTCTGTTGTCCTCCTCTTCCTGAATAAAAGATTTCTTTACCAAATTTCGCCACTGTATTCCTAGAGTTTGTATTGTATTGATATGGATCCATGTCTTCTTGGCATTATTCAGTATTGTTAAAATCGAGTTGTTTCTTTGATGTTTTGTCCTAGATTTGTTCTTTTTAATGAACTCTTTCACACCAAGTACTATTTCTCTATTTGTCTTAATTTGCCGTTTAGTCTTTGGACTCACAATAAGACTACTTTCATCCAACAGCTTCCTCTTTCTTGGGGTTGCCCGTTTGATAATGCCATCAACTACTTTCAACCATTTCTTAGGTGTTCTTGGTAACTTTTTTGAACACCTAGCAATTGCTTTTCGTGTTGAAGCTGGTGATTTGTAATCTTCATTTTTTGGTTTCTGTGCTTCTTCTCCATGATCCGTGACATTGTTTTCAGTAAAGCTAGTGTTTTCTTCTCCAGAGTTGGCACTTTTGTTCTTGAACAAACTTTTCTTTGCTTTGTTTTCGTTGTATTTTTCTCGTCTCTTCATGTTGTCAAATTGTTTCTTTTCTTCGGTTTCTCTGGCTCTTGAACGTTGTTTTGCATCCCTCCAGTATGCTCTCATTTTGACCTTTGATTCTTCTTCCTCTTTTGCCTCTTTACGTGTAAGCACTTTTGGTGGTTTTTTCTTGTTGTCTTCTTTCTTATTTGCTCGATATTTTCTCATTCTTTCCGCTGCTAACTTATTTGATTGTTCCCTTTTTTCATCTGACAAGCTAAGTCTGTACAGTTTAGCTCTCGTAGCTTCTTTTGCTCTAAACTGTGTAAGCTGTTTTGACTTTGCCAATTTCTCTATTTTTTGAGCATATGGTTTTTCCAGGGAGTTTTCTTCATTTTCAATATGTTCTTTGTAGTTGATCTTTTTTCTTTCTCTTAGTATCTTGCCTAAAAAATAATTAATATTTTTTTAAAACCAAAATATTTTGTTGGGGGAGGGGGACGGGCGCAGAATGGTATTGGATGTTTTTGTGTCAATGTTACATGCTATCTGAATTTTTATTTAGCAACAGTTATCTGGTTAAAAGATTATGCTTTGAAAAAAAAAATCATTTAGTTATTAAAAACAGTTTACAGAACAAATTTTAAACTTGGTTTGAGATCTATTTTAATATATTTATCGTTGTATGTAACATGTATGATATGGACACTAAAAGTCATGTCAATGTTACGTACCCCCTCTAAGACATGGTATAATAACAAAAAATAGTATTTGTACTTCTTAAGAGTTTTTTTTTAAGGAGTCCCCTTTTGCATAGAATGGATTCTGCCAAAAAGCTGGTCATCTTCTAACATGATTTAACAAAGGGCATTGTACGTAACATTGACAACAAAAAGCATTCGATTCATGTCAAAGTTATGTACAAAATGGGTTTTGGTGAAGCAGTCATTAAAATGAAGAGCAAAGGCTTATAGCATGTTCTCATTTTTTAAATTATCAGAGACGATGATCTATCAGCTATATAACATAAATATTAAGTAAACTATCTGTTCTCAAAAGTGCATGTAACATATATTATATTGACACTAAAGTTCTTGTCAATGTTGCATACACCTACTTAAGACAGGTTATAATCGAACAAATAAGAATTTATACTTCTTTAGTGTTTTTTTTAGCAGTACTCATTCATATAAAACAATCCAACAAAAAGTTGCCCATTTTCGACTGATTAGAGTCATTCATTCAGTGCATGTAACATTGACAACAACAAAATGTATCAGATTCATGTCAGCGTTACATACACTCAAGATTTTCTTAAGTAGTCAATTAAATGAAGAGGAAAGGCTTTTAACATTTTTATAACCTTTTTATCCAGAAACGACGATCTTTTTGTTATCTGTACCTTTACATATTTAATAGATTAACTGTCCTGAAAAGTGCATGTAACATATATTATATTGACACTAAAATTCTTGTTAATTATTGAGATATATTACATAACAAGCCAATGTAATATATATACTTGTGTTTTTTTTCAAGAATTAGTACATAACAAGCCAATGTAATATATATACTTGTGTTTCTTTTCAAGAATTAGTTCATCTAAATCGAATCCTGACCAAAAATCTGTCCATTTTTTATTGATGCCAGTCATTCATTTGTTGAATGTAACATTGACAACCAAAGTTTTATGATTCATGTCAACGTTACATACAAATGAATTTTCTTAATCAGTCATTCAAATGAAGAGGAAAAGCTTTAAATATGTTTTTATTTGTCTTGTGTAAAAGATAGGATTTCATTTTGGCTGGATTTATATCTTACGTCAATACTAGCATGTGCATATAATAAATTATACTGGACACTAAAATTTGAGTCAATGTTACATACAATCACAGAGACATATTTTGATCATACAGATTCAATTAATACTGATAACTGTTTTTTTTTCATGATTAAGCATTATCTCACAATCAAAACTTTCAAAATAACTAAATGTAATTAACAATTATAAAAATGTTGCATGTAACATTGACAATGTAAACGAATGGCACGATGATGTCAATGTTAATTGATAATTATTGATAAAGCAGTACAGAACTGGCAAGAACAAAAAGAGCACAGAAAAGTACCAAAAGAGAAAGTGTCACGCAACATCAGAACTCCGAAGTAAATAGACCAAAAAGTTAGCACATCATAAGCAGAATTTACTGCAGAGACAGATATTCGTGAAATATTGAGGCAGGAATAAGGGCTGCATGCCAACAGATATTGTTGGAACGCTGGGGCTATGGAGAAGAAAGTGAGCAATCTGACTCGGACAATGAAGATGAATTCTAAATAAATTTTGAAAATGTTATTAAATATAAAAGTATATTGCAGCTTAAGGTGTTTAGAAATAAACAACACTTTCGCACCATAACCCATTTTGTTAATTTACCCCGGATATCAAATTGTTACTGTATTATGAATTCTTCAAATTGACAAACAAAGAATAAATATTTCCTTGTCGAATAATCGTCGTGTTTCGGAAATCCCGATACATGTTTCCCCATTTACATGCAAACCATTTACACCATTCCCCATTAGATTTACACCATAACCCATTGCACCATTCCCATAGACTTAATTTGGTAGTGTTGAACGTTTTATTGTAAAACTACTGTTATCGTAAAAGATTCAGTTCCAAAAAGTATTAAAAAATGAGACATTATCATGCGCAGAAATATTGACGTAACCGAATTCCGGATAACGATATTGATTTTAAAAAGAAAGCATATCAGAATGTTGAAAGATTTTGGGTCAGTGAGTGTCGGTCGCGTTCTTGTCGAAATACACTTTTCTGTATTGTTTTCTTCTTTTGCACCTCTCCTGGATGAAAATTTGATACCACTGTACCAGTGATAAACAATTTCATGTTACCGATATTTCATGAAGGATAGACAAGCTGCTTAGAAAAAAGCATTTACCGAGAGAAGAGAAATGACATTACACATGAAGCCATAATAAATGGAAATGAACACAAAAACTTGATAAAAAAAAAGAATTTATCTTTCTACTAAAAACATAAGTTCTTTGTATAGTCCAATTATCGGGGATGCATAAAACAAAGTGTGATACATTTCATACCGGTTTTGGTGCATCAGATGTGCATATTTCGTAAATTAATAACTCGTCAGCGATTGTAGGAACCAAAATTTTGGAAGACCACAACTGTTACCAAAAATTTATAAAAGCGAGAACATGCCACATTGACCGAAACAGGAAGCCAAAACCATTTACGGACAGAGCTTTGCATGAGGGAGGTAACGCTGTAGTTTTGTTAATTTTGGGGAATTTAAACACATTCAATTTGAAAGTATCATTTCGGGGCCAGTACTGAAGTACAAGCTACTGTGCTGGTGATACCCTCGAGGACTAACCGTCCACCAGCAGACGAAGCGATTTGGTGGCAGTAAAACAAAGTGTGATACATTTGATATCGATTTTGGTATTTATTTAAACAAGTTCTTGAGCATCATTCACTGTTGCGGTGTAAAACAAAGAGTGATACATTTCATACCGGCTTTGATTCATCGGATGTGCACATTTCGTAAATTAATTATTAAAAATGGATTTTTGTCTTGTTTTGCTCCTCTGTCGTGCGGTTTTGATTTAGCTTCTCTTTCATATCGTTTGGATCTAGCTTTTCTGTAGAAGAGTATAGTCTTTGCTTTTTTGTTTTGTAGAAATGATGGTAATTTGCTGTTGGTGACTGCCTAAAGAAATGATTCTTTCATTGTAGCCAAGTTTAGTCTTAGTTGCAAAATGTTTTTGAGTTTATCCAATGTCCTGGATGGCACTGTTTTCGTATGACCGGTTTGGTCAGTCTGAAATCTCAGGGCTTTTTTTGTCCATTTTGCAAGTCGTAAATATCCATTGTGCTGAACGGAATGGTGAAGTTGCTTATAGCGTTTTTGTTCATATTGTGAGGACTGAGAATTGTACATTCTTTGATTGAAATTGATCGTGGGAGAAATATGTTTTAGTAGACAGACTGGAACACAGGAAATATTCCATGGCAGATGTGTATGCATTGACGTTTATGGATTTTGGAAAACCAGAAAAAGATGTTTAATGTCAAGATTGAAAGGGATCACCGCCCGAGATCTAGCTGTGAGGGTCCCTGCAAAGAGACAAGCTCTTTAGAACTAAGCTTAAGAGGGCATCACCCGTGACACGTGAAGGTGACACTTGGCGGGGGGGGGACAGTCTGAACTGGAAATCTAACTAAAGGCATTGAGTTGACTCAGTTGATCACAACTGTTATCAGAAATTTATAAAAGCGACATGCCAAAATGACCGTAACAGGAAGCCAAAACTATCTACGGACAGGGCTTTGAATCAGGGAGGTAACTCTGTAGTTTTGTTAATTTTGGGGAATTTAAACACGTTCAATTTGAAAGTATCATGGAGGTAACTCTGTAATTTTGTTAATTTTGGGGAATTCAAACTTTCAATTTGAATGTATCATTTGGGGGACAGTTCCGAAGTACAAGCTATTGAGCTGAAGATACCCTCGGGGACTAACCGTCCACCAGCAGTAGCATCGTCTCAGTGGTAGTAAAAGAAAGTGTGATACATTTCATACCGATTTTGGTGCATCGGATGTGCACCCGATGTGCACATTTCGTAAATTAATTACTCGTGAACGATGCTAGGGATCAAAACTTTGGAAGATCACAACTGTTATCAAAAATTTACAAAAGCGCGAACATGTCAAAATGACCAAAAGAGGAAGCCAAAACCATCTACGGACAGAGCTTTGCATGAGGGAGATAACTCCGTAGTTTTGTTAAATTTTGGAGAATTAAATTAAAAGTGTTATTTGGTTACTCTGTTCATCAACCAATATGGCTGCTGTTACTATAAATAGAACTTATAGGGGTAAAATGACCGTTTTTCTTCTATCCCCAGAACTATAGGAGACACGGAAAAAATAAGCAAAATGATCAGCCCGTCAAGCTCTTTAAAAGTCTCTATTACACGACTCCTTAAATGAGTTATTGGCCTTTAAACATATATTTTGACGCTTTTTGCTGTTTTTGGCTAATACAGATAAAGAGAAACTGTAACGAGCAAAAATGGTCAACAAGTCAAGCTCTGCAAAAGTGTCTATTTCACCGAAATCAACAGACGACTCATTACATGAGTTATTGTTTTGTAAACATATATTTTGACGATTTTTGCTGCTTTTGGCTAATATCCTGAAAACAATAATAGACAGAGAGAAGCTGTAATGAGTAAAAATGATCAGCAAGTCAAGCTGTACGAAAGTCTCCATTTCACAGAAATCATCAGACAACTAATATGGGTGATTGTCCATGAAATTTGGCGACTTCACTGTTTTTGGCCAATATATTAAAAATAAAAAAGATAAAAGAGAAACTGAATGGCAAAACTAATGAGGAAGTCAAGCTCTACGAAAGTTTGCCTGAAACCACTGGATCAGTTTGAAGCAAAATTGGCCACAGTGGTCTATTTGTTACCCCTTTCAGAGTGTATCCAGCAGCCAATCGAAATTAGAATTAGAAAAAAAATAGATTTTTTTTCCAATTGCCAATATACATGTAGTTTGTTTTAAGGTTCAATATATGACACACTTAACAGGGCCAGGTATACCAGATGAAACAAAGTGTGATACATTTCATACCGATTTTGGTGCATCGAATGTGCACATGTCGTAAATTAACCTTTGGAAGACCACAATTGTTATCAAAAATATGAGGGAGATAACTACGTAGTTTTATTAAATTTTGGGGAATTTTAGCACGTTAATTTTAAAAGTATCATTACGGGCCCGTACGGAAGCACTAGCTACTGAGCTGGTGATACCCTTGGGGACTAACAGTCCACCAGCAGTGACATCGACTCAGTGGTAGTGAAACAAAGTGTGATACATTTCATACCGATTTTGGTGCATCGGATGTGCACATTTCGTAAATTAATTACTCGTC
>JAOXYH010128387.1:0-16934 GCA_028566455.1 Botula fusca
AGAGGTTGCAATCAGATGTTTCCTGTTCACGTAAAACTTTTCCTGATAACTTCTTTTCATTAAAAAAAAATAACTGTTTGCAGAATAAATAGTAAAAATTTGAACAATGATTTCATTTAGATAATTTGATGTCTGTGGGTGAATAATAAATCTCATAAATTGAGAACATCGTCCTGGTAACCTCACCTATACTGTAAATTCAGAAATTATTCCGATGTTTTTATTATTGCGAATAATGCGACAGGACGTTAATCGTATTAATAAGAACTCACATTTTGAATTTTCTGAGTTACATTTTGTTACAGTATTGAAGGGAATCGCATTAATTGAACTCCCATTTTTGGCAGTTGTCAAGGAATCGCAATAATAAATGCACGCATTAATTTCTGAATTTACAGTTCTTGGTATGGATATGGATTTTAATAAAATCGCATCAACAAACAAAAACGTGTGTTGCATATAAATTATAAATTTTTGGATGTATTGAAAGGGTTCATAGAGGGCATGGATTCCTGGAAAAGACATGGAAATTTTATTTTTGCCAAGAAGGCCTTAAATAGTCATGGAATTGAAAAAAAAAAATGACGTCATGTAAAGTCATCGAAAAATAAGGACAATTTATAAGTATTCATTAAGATATCTGTTTTTACCAGTTTCTGTTCAGTATTACCAGGTATTCAGTTATGTTGATACAGTTTTTCATACAATAAATGTAATGGAAAGGTTATTCTTGATGCACCCTAACCAACACTATTATTGATGAATTGATGGGAAACCATCAGCACATAGGTCTGAATTATGGTCAAATTAGGTCATAGAAAATTCTAAGCATACCCTGGAAAAGTCATAAAGAAATCATTTAAATTTTGGAGGAAAAAGGTGTATGAACCCTGTATTGAGTTAGAGTGTAAGACGGTGTTTACTGTTTATGACACAAAACTGCAGTCTGCTGGCACTATGGACAAATACCATTTTGTAACCAGACTGCTCATGCTCAAATCCATGCATGTGTCGGTATTACACTTGTGGACTCTACAGCTTATGTTTTTCAGTGGATCTGTACCAAACTTTTCATAGACGTTTATAGAGACAGCTGAAAGCTTGTTAATTTGATATGTCAGGGTCACAAAATATGTCGTGTTTCCAGCAGATGCTTCGATTTGAGGTGCCCTTGAGTCATATCATTTACGTTTTACTCCATTTGAAGTATCCATAACTGTACAAAGAAAGAAAGCAAAAAAGGGAAATAACTTGTGTACTTTATCTATATGGTTGGAGTTGGTACAAATTTGTGACATACAGAGGGAAGGATAGAATGAATTAGTTTCTTTGAGGGATAGCTTAAAAGGGAAATAACTTGTTTACTTTATCTATATGGTTGGAGTTGGTACAAATTTGTGACATACAAGGGGAAGGATAGAATGTAATTAGTTTCTTCCCATTTTTGCCGCAAGAAGTAAAATGTGATGTTTAATATCCTGAAAGCACTCAGAATTTACTTATCAATGCAATGATTGGAGTGGGTGCAACTTCTTATTTTCTTATCCAATTTACTGGTAAAAACTGAAATCTTTGTTGTGATGTAATTTTAACTTTTTCTTTTCTTGAATTGTTTAGTTCTAAATGTCTTTTATTCAAACTGTTGAACTGCAGTATACTGCAGAGGAGGGAAAAGCCAATTTCATTGAGTAGAGAAAGAGATATAATGTTTTTTCTTTCATTATTTTTGCCATGTTGATGCAATCTCTCAAAAACCGTGTTTCATATATTGTAGGTTTCATAATTTCCTCCAGAAGTTTTTAGCAGTTTTATATGTTTTTCACAAAAATATGGGTGTCTATAGAAAATGTGATTTTCCCTAATTCTCTGTGTTAAATTCATGCTAAAATGGAGTTCTGTATTTGGAAGTTCTTAAACAAGCATGTTGACTATATTTTATAAATTGGCATTTGACGGAATCTATCCTATTCTGTCCAATATTAGATGTTTAGAATTAAATATAATGTTAAATGAGGATTTCTTGACCTGGAAGTACAGGAACGAGTTATTTTTACACAGCAAACAAGAGAAGACAGAAGAAAAGGAAAAAGATGGCATAACCGAGCATCTTGAAAACAGGACAGTGAAACGTAATATTGACAGAAAAGCATGCAGAATTTCGTCCTGATATCGCCTATTCCATTCAATTTTTGAACGAGGGTGTGAGACGAAAAGTGCTGGGTCGTAGTAACACTTCGAAATGTGAAAAGAGAGATAACTCAAAATTTTGAATTTCCTGTATGTAATATTACATTGTTACATGCAATCAATATTCAGTGATATGAATCTCCAGAATCTCGTTTTCTTCTGATTGGCAATATTGAACAGTTGAGATTATGATGTATATTCAATGTGCAACTAAACCAATACTTTATACAATTAACCTGTAACCAAGTGAATAAAACCAAATAAGTCTAACTTTTGTCATACAAGTATATTCAGATATACCTTCGGCCAGGATAAATCGAGCAGTATAATTTCCCCCCAGTTTTCCAGAATTTTTTGTGGGTAGGATAATTTTCAGTCTTTTCCATGAAATTTGCCCTCAGAATTAAAAAGAAAAAAAAATTATCAGAAAAAAATGGATGCAGGCAGAATTACTGTATGTAATACAGAAATGAATGCGAGTACTTATTTTTGCAATTTGGAAGTCGTCGCCCAAAACATGATAAATTAATGTGATTATGGTGATTTCCACTGAATAATGCATATATATGTGAGAAATAAAAAAGCAAGTTTAATCTTTGCGACAACATTTGTAGCATATTTTTCTTGCAATTTTGAATTTCTTGTAGCCTTAGGCTGTAGCAATGCCAGTGTTTGGTGCAAATCATGCGTTTTCTGAAACACTTTGGAAAGATGATGGAAGTTGTCAAACAAAGCCATGTACAATTGAAAAGCCAATTTATGATTAATTCTATCGTGGGAATGATTTTCTGTAAATTGATAACTTGTCCTTTTCACTTAAGATATCTAGATAGCAGAGTGGTCTGGGTATTTGGTTAACTTACTCCTCTGCAGATCTCTGTAGCCTATAACCAGTTTCATGATAAACACTAGGTCAGAAATTAATTGATCATGTGTCCACAGCCTTTTCCTTTGAAACCAACAGCTGGCTTATTGTCTTTTACATTACCTGAGCTGTCTGCTTGCTTGGAATTTCGACACAAATTTATTAATAAACAATTAAGTCCTACAGACCCTCAGCCCTCTACTCTGCTCTCTACTTGAGAAAGTAGTGAAAAGGCTGTGTCTGTTGAATTAATTTTAGTGTCCCTTTGTTTGCTTTCAGGTTGGTTTGAGAGATTCATGTCTTTGGGTAACTGGGTATTATCCAGTTTATTCTTCAGTAGTGGAAATTAAAGTTGAACTTGCATATAATGCCAAATACTGTAAATTCAGCAATTAATTTGATATTTATATTATTGCAAATAATGGGACATGACGTTCATGGAAATCAATAAGTTGAGGGAATGATCTGATGTTGCCAGTTTGTAAATGAACAGTTTATAAAATAAGGTTCACTTGACTTTTGAAGTTTTTCAGTTACTGCTTTAGGTTCAGGAACTTCTCAATCTCTGCTACTGAAAAAAATTACCCAAGATGTAGCTGAAGCAGTGCTTTAAAATGGCACAGCACCAGTTAAGTCAGTTAATTAAATGCCTAAAACACCATTATTAAATTTCTTCATCATGTATAGATGGACAATCTGGAATTGACTTTAGAATTGTAAATAATGCATCTGGTGCAAAAAAATTCTTGCCTTAAACTTTGATGTAATTTTGTCTTTTGAACACCTGGATGGTTTTCACTGCTGGTGGAAGTATTCTCCCCGAGGTTAACAGTCTCCAGTAGTCAACACTCTTGCTGACCTGATTCATCAAACTAAATTTGCTGTTAAAAATTTTAAAATTGTTAAAAATATCCAAGGCATAAGATTTCCTTAATCTTATTTTGGTGCCCTTTTAGTTATATTTTGGGTTTATTAGCTCTTTAGCTTCTGAACTGATTTTGGATTTGCATATTTTTGGATAAGAGCGTCATTGATGAGTCTTTCATAGGCAAACCGCGTGTCTGGCGCAAAAAGATTTTTGCCTTGAACTTTGATGTAATTTTGTCTTTAGAATTGTAACTAATGAAGTCTTTACCTGTAGTGTTTTGAAATGCCGCCAAAGGCCTGTTATTCATGTGCACGAAACAAGTTATTTGCATTAATCAAGTTGTGAATGAAAATCAGATGCAACGTTGATATTTATGTATATATTTCAGATACTGTCAGGTCAGTCAGATTAAAAAAGAAGGTCAATTACGATCAGAGCACATTGTTGTTGGCAGTTCAGACTGTACTGGAGGGAAAATTAAGTTCGTATAAAGCAGCGGAAATGTATGGAATACCGAGGAGTACGATATATGACTGGGTAGTCAAAACTAAACATTCTATGAATACCAAACAGGATACAGATTTTGTAATGCAAAATTTAAAACCATAGAGGGGGACATCACTTGTTGATAGTGGGTTTGGAGTTGTGAGTCGTTTGTGTTCAGATGTGGAATTGGAGAATATTCTGAGGATCTTCTTGTGATATTGGGCACTTGTTTAAAATGGCAGAATATTGGTTTTAATAAATAGTACTGTAATGGAGGAAGTAGTGTTATATATTTCATGTGGAATTTCTGGCAATGTTGTGAATGTGTTGAATAAGGGAGTGCTAGAATTACTACGTGTATTCCTGTACATAATAAAAAGTGATTGAAAATATGGTATATAACCATAAGATAAACTGAAGAAAAAATCCTTATCTTTGTATATATATTTCAGATTATGTATTGCCACCAAGATTTAAAAAAAAGAATTATAATCATAGTACATTAATGTTGGCTGTTCAGACCGTGTTGGAGAAAAAACTGAGTTCCTACAGAGCTGCTGAAATGTATGGAATTCCAAGGAGTACTGTACGTGATTGGGTGGCTAGGACAAAACCATCTCAGAATTACAAACAGGATAGTTAAAAACAGTTTCAGGAAAGAAAAATATTGAATTTGATGCAGATTTCTAGAAGCAAATTATTTGATTAAGAAGTGTATGCATGAACAAGTACTTATTCTTTGATATGACAAAATATACATGGTGGATGGACCCCAAATCTGATTGTACCTTAAAGAGTAATAAAATTTTCTGAAAATTTGCTCATTTACCTGAATGTGCCTAGTCCTTAGCAAAATTTGAGTTCACTTCCTGTTTTGGAAATCTACAGGGTTAGAGAATTCCCAGAATGGAATATAATTTGTGGGCAGGAGTTTTGTGCAACTCAGTTCGAATGCAAATGGATAGTTGTTTAATGTAGTGTCTGAACTACATTTACTGTCTACTCTCTTTATCTGGGAACACATACAAGTTAAATTTTTGGGAAACTCAAATAGAAATCTTGGATCTCCACAGTAATATACTAATAGGCAATTATGTTTATGTAACATAAAATGGTGTCCTCCGCTATGGCTGTTGTTCCCTATGATAAAGTCCGAGGACAATAAAACGCATTGATGATAATGAAATATTGTCCTCTTGGGTTTTCCAATAAAATATATAACAGGAAGGACATTTTTTCACAATTTACAGTGGAATTTACAGTAAAGTTGAAATAAATTGGTTGGTTTCTGTGTGTTGGACATAACCAGAATAGATTATATTTTATTTTTATGCCCCACCTACAATAGCATTGTCATTATTCAAAAGTTCTAGAGGTGAACATGATTGTATACTGACTAATTGGATGATTTACTGAATAATTGGATGACTTGCAAGTGCTAATTTGCTTGTGTTCAATGAATTTGTTGATTGGTCAGATTAAAGGAAAATATTAGTAATATGGGGTCGTTTTACAAGGATACAGTTGTCTTTATTACCTGCAGAATGAATTGTACACTAAGATGTAATGTAGTGTCTTGTTTTTCTGGGTTTCCTGGGAGATTTGTTAATGTTGATAAATAGCTGGTTTTAAGCCAAATTGCAGTTGACTGTAGTATGTTTTTCATAATTTGTTAGTTCTGTTTCATTATACCCATACTGCAAATAAAGGGGGAATATTTGTTTGAATTTGAATTTTGAGTTTTTGAAGCATTTTCTCTCAAGAAGGTTAATAGGAAGGTCTAAGAAAAGAGTTTTGTCTTGGTTGTAGTTCAATGGCTCTAGTCATGAATGTTAAAACTGGTCAATATGTCTTTCAGATGAATACACTGCAACAAAAAAGAAGACCAGGAAGAATTACAGTGAAGAACAATTACTTCGTGCCATGGAGGCTATGAAATCAAACAATATGTCCTTTGCTGTTGCAGCTAGGCTTTACGGAGTACCAAAAAGTACTCTGGTCTTTCGTGTTGGTAGATTGAGACAGTCGGCTACAAAATGGCAAATATAAATCTGTGCAAGACTTCATTGGACAAGGCTGATCAAAAAACAATTTAGATTGTCAACTCTTGTAGAGATTTTGAATTGTGATCAGTTGGAGTGAAAATAATTTGTCAAGTTTTATTGCCTCTGGTGTTGCTTCTTGCCATCTCTGCAGTTGAATTTTTTCTTAAAATATGAATATTTGATATATTTTATGCATTGTGAGGATAAAAGATTACTGGAACTTGGAAGCATACTGTGAAAGTACTATTGTTCGTTGGGTACCAATTTTCGTGGATTTCGTGGTTGACTTAAACCTGTCACCACGAAATTTCATACCCAACGAAATGCAAAATTTCCGTTGATTTTTACTGTGGAATGTCTCAAACCCCATGAAATAATGACTTGTCTGCAATCCACGAAAATTGTCATCCATGAATAAAAGTACTTTCACAATACTTGTGATAACTGAAATTTCTGAAATGGAATACTTTGGTTATTTAAGGAAAAATAAATCTTAGTTTAAATAAGTTTTAAAGAGAGCAAAACTTGCTTGTGTATTAACGGCTGAACGAATTGCCTTTAAACTGGTTTTGGGTTGAGAGGGAGTGCACAAGCAAAATGTATTCTAATTACAAATTCCGAAAAACTGCTTTATGTAAAATAAATCACTTGATATGTGCTTTCAGAGTTCCAAAATATGTATGGTGAATTTATGCCTCCAGACTTTATACCAAGGAGACGGTCATATGATTTGCAGAACTTAATGATGGCAGTACAAGCTGTCAAGTCGAAGACCATGAGCAGATCCCGAGCATGTGAATATTATGGTGTTCCTCGTACAACAGTATATGACTGGATTGCAAGAGAAAAACGTGAAAAACTAAATATGGAAAGGGAAATGTTGTCTGCTCAAAAGCGTGGACAAATTGTTATAAGACAAGAACCTCCATTTGTTGAAATTGAACAACATCTGAGAAATGAACCTTCATATCAGCAGTCTGTTCTTCAGCATTTGAGAACTGATCCTTCTGTTCAGCCCCATTTGAGGACTGATTCTTCTTTCCAGCAGACTTTGAGAAATAATATGCAAACTGAATTACATTCAAGGAATGACCCCTTTCAGCAACATATAAGAATTAACACATCTGTTGAACAGGAAGAGGAAAACGCTGCTAACGTTGAAAGCCCTAGGAATGAGGCTTTTGAAAGAGATCCTCAGAACCTTATTGAATGTGTTTCAGATAAATTTGGAGATACTGTGTCTTGTAAATCTGAAAAAGAATCCAGTGAAACAGAATAAATTTGGTAGTTTGTTTGATTCTTTAAAATTAACCTTGTGCTCAAGATTTGCAGTTTGTTGGAGTTTGCAAAGAAAAAGATATTTTTTAAGTGCTTGTGAAAGATGAAATATGTGTATGGTACGGTGTTGTTCATTTCAAATTTCTGTTTTTGACATTCTGATAAAGAAAGACTTAAGTCAGTGTATGAAGTACTGTTTTTGACTGGATATGTAAAAGTTTGTTTTTCTGTTGATTTTTTGCATTTCTGTCTGAATAATACAGCTTTCATTAAAAAATTGCTTAAACTTGTGTTACATTATACATTAAGTATTGAATTACAATTTTAAAAAAGGAAAACTGAAAAACTTGCTGCCTCTTAGAGATATCCTTAAAGGAATCATTCTGCCTTGTCTCGTGCCTGTGTTTATAGTTTCACTTGTGTATTGCTAGGCAACTTTTGTTTTCTTTGACACAACCAGATATTGAGAAGCCATCCACTTGCAAAGACTACATAACAAATTAAATTTGATTCCAGAATCACTGATCTTTAAAATTTGTAAATATTTATTATATGTCTTTCAGAATTGCCAGTTATGTTCATGGATGTTAGTTTGAAAAGGAGGAAGCAAAAGGCCTATAACCCGTCAAACTTGATTTCAGCTGTTAAAGCTGTCCAAGAGGGCAGTATGAATGCTTATCAGGCAGCTCAGATATTTGGAGTTCCTCGTCGAACAGTTAGTTATCGTGTGCAAAAAGCAAGAGAAAGATATTTAATGAGTTTAAAATCAGCAGCAGAAAATAGCCAGGAGATTGAAATTAAATATGTTGATGATATTTAATTGGACATAGACTCTGATAGAGTGATCGTTATTACACGTTTGATGTAATTTTTTGGGGTTTAATTTGTAAATAGGTTCACTAATAAGAGAGGACAATAAATTTCTGTGATAATTTAAAAACATTCTTAACTTGTAAAGGAGTGCATGGATGGAATACTGCAGTGAGCTTGTTTTGGAACGTATTGATCAATTACTATAGAACTGAGTGAGAATTTGAAACATTGACTTGCAGTGCTTACGTCTGTTCAGATTTTTTCCGATCATTGTGATGAAATTGTCTTGATGAATATTATTTGTATGTAGTATCTGTGTAACTGAGGATATAACAAATACTAGGACTTGGTTGTCAGTTCTTGCATTTATGTTGAATCAAGTTTTTCATAAAATAAAATGTGAATATATAGTTTGTTCAGTTTAACATATTACAGTATAAATAATGTTGACAGATGTTTATGCCTTTCTTCTTACAGATGATAAAAGAAAGAAGAGAGGTCGCTATAACAATTATCATGGTAGTAAAGAATTGTCTCTGGCTATCAAAGCTGTTGACTCTGGGCATATGACTGCCGGTCAAGCTTCCATTCACTTTGGCATCCCTCGTCGTACAATGTATCTGAAAGTGAAACAGTACAAAATGGAAAAGGAAGAGTCAGGGGGGAAAATAAGAGCACGGAGAAAATGACATTCACAATACTGACCTTGTTGCATGTTCTTAATGCATGTTCTTAATCAGCTTAAATAACGATAAATTAAGAACAAACATTTTGTATTGAGATTTCAAATATATTTCAGAAAATCTTATATGGAAAAGACCTCAGAAAATTTTAATCGGAAAGGAATTTAGGGAGCTTGTTGAAGAAGAACGAAGACCTAGGAAGTCAAGGAAATGTTACGATATACAGAGCAGGACTCTAGCTTGTGAGGCTGTCTTGTCTGGCAAAATGAAAGTAAAGATGGCATCAGAATTATCCGGCGTACCATTAAGCACACTATACGAAAAAGTTGCTCTAGAAAGAAGACGGGGCAAACGTGAAAAACTTTGACTTTGTATGGTTGTATGTGACAGTTACGTGAATGTCTTGAAATTTTCAAAGTTGAGTTCATGTAGCTGCAAGTTTGCAGTTGATTATGATTTTGTTTGATAAATGAGATTTTTCCCACTTGTTCTGCATCATAGATAACTATAGATATACTGATCTGTTGTAATTTTGTTGTGTATCTTTCAGAGGAAGTAAAGATTTTTTATTCAAGAAAACCATATGGTAAAAATTCTGAAAGGAAAGGAAGGGACTACAAAACATACTCTGTACAGTCACTCCAAAGGGCTATTGATGCAGTACGAGAGGGAAAAATGAATGGTAGACAAGCAGCTCAGTTGTATGGTGTTCCTGTGGGAACCGTTTATGACCGTGTTGCAAAGTTAAATGACTATTCAGCTAAAATGAAGTAGCGTGGAGTTTTTTTGACTTTTTTTGGTTGATTAAATTTTTTTTACATCGTTTTAAGTTGTAAGCGATCAGTAAAATTGGTTTTGTACATGCAACGCTTTTTGCCTAGTTCTATGGACATGACTTTTTTGGTTGATTATTAATTTCTTTTATATAGTTTTAAATTGTAAGCGATCAATAAAAAATTTTATACTTTCAATGTTTTTTTGCCTAGTTCTATGGACTTGATGACTTTGTTCCAATTCCTGGACATTCTTTAGTTGTTACGAAGTAGAGGGAGACTATTCTGCTACCCTTGACATCAGTACATGTTCGCTTCTGCATTCACACTCATATCTTGGGTACTGGTTGTTGAATGATGAAACTTTGCATAGAGATGCCTCTTTGGAACACTGACAGTATCCCACTGACCATTTCATGCTCCAGTGAACAAGGTTAAGTTTTACATCCGAATTCAGATCTCAGTAACCATGCAGCCTAGGATCATGTTACTTTGTACGGGGATATATCTTTGGAATACAAGAAAAGGGATATGGTGTATAAATTCATGACACAAAATCCCTACATGCACTTGACAAGACCAAAAGCAAAGGAACAGCGCTTTTATTGCTGTTCTTCATCTCAAAGTCACAGTGAGGCCTTCAACACGGAGCAATCGCTCACACCTCACTGCAAGTTCAAGACGGCCCCTAGCACTGGTTTAAGTGGAATTCTTTGCTAGATGTCGATAACGCTACAGACGACTGTAAGAATCCCGCCTATATTAGGTCAGTTTGACCTAGTTTCATGCGTCATTGACTTTTGTCAAGTTTTACGTCTTGAGTTCATTAACCATGTGGCCTACCATCATGTAACTTGGTGTGGGGATGTATCTTCTGGAGTCTATAAGCATCCCACCCAAATGAGGTCAGTGCGACCTAGTTTTCATGCCTCATTGACTTCGGTTAAGTATTAGGTCCAAGTTAAGTTCTCAGTAACCATGTGGCCTGCCATCATGTTACTTGGTGTGGGGATGTATCTTTGGGAGTCTGTAATCATCCTACCCAAATAAGGTCAGTGTGACTTAGTTTTCATGCTTCATTGATTTTAGTGGTTTTACATACGAGTTCAGTTCTCAGTAACCATGTGGTCTACCATCATGTAACTTAATGTTGGGATGTATCTTTGGGAGTTTGTAGGCATCCCACCCAAATAAGTTCAGTGTGACCTAGTTTTCATGCTTCATTGACTTTGGTGAAGTTTTGTGTCCATATGACCTACCTAAGTGGGAGTCAAGTGTCTCATCCAAATTAGGTCAGATTGACCTAGTTGCATTGACTTTGGTTAAGTAACATATCCAAGTTCAGTTCTCAGTAACTATGTGGGTTAGGGTCATGCACCTTGATTTGGGGATGTATCTTTGGAAGTCTGTTAGTATCCCACCTAAATTAGGTCATGACCTGGTTTTCATGCTTCATTGACTTTGGTTAAGTTTTAAGCCTGAGTTGACTTCTCAGTAACCATATGGCCTAGGATCATGTAACTTGTTGTGGAGTATATGTTTGTGAGTCTGTAAGAACCACCCACAAAAGGTCAATTTGACCTAGTTTTCGTGCTTTTCATTGACTTTGGTTCAGATTTATGTCCTAGTTCAGTTATACGATTATGTAGCGTGATCTGGGATGTATTTTTGGGAGTCTGTAAGCATCTGATCCAAATTAGGTCAGTTTGTCCTAGTTTTTGTGCATCATTAACTTTGGTTAAAGTTTGTCTGAACTCATATATCGGGTACTATTAGAAATAGGATCATATAATGTTGCATGTGGTGGTATCTGAGGGAGGAGTCAAGCCTCCATGAAGAATAAGCTCGGATTTTATGGTCCATGGAGTTTGGTTAATGTTTACATCCAAGCTCTTTCAGGGATAGGATCATCTGATCTTATATGCAGGTGTATTTTACGGTGTGGCAAGCATCCAACAAGAATAAAGTCAATGTGACCTAGATTTCATGCTTCACCGACTTGGTGTGTATAACTGCTGTCATTATAGAGTCGAAGCAGGGCATGCGGCGAACTTTGTAATCGGTGATTACCCTCCGGTTTGGTATTTGCCTGTTCCAACTGACAGAACTTACTAGCTTGTGAAAACTGAAGTTTAGCACATTTCACTACATCTTGTTTCATCTTCATCTTGCCAAAAATGCTTGTGAAACAGTTGCTTGCTCTTGAGTATTGCACACTTAGTAAATTTGCTAAAAAGTACTTACCTCGTTGTAGGTTTGACTTGCATTAACTTGCTGAGAAACTGAAAATAAGAATATCCAATAAAAACTTCCATTAGATAAATAATCTATTTCAATATCCAGAAGAGTTTTGACAGTGATATATATAATGGTGAAAAATAAATTTGGGAACATGTACTCCAAATGTTATTTAATTAAGGAGTCCTTTGGTAAAATATGACAGTTAATAACAAATTATTAAGATCATATTAAAACAAAAAATTAATATAATTGTATAATACCATGTATTCCAGATTTCCAAAGAGGACTTGAAACGTATAGGACATACAAACAATATGATGAGGAGAGTTTGTTAAGTGCAGTGGAAGCTGTTATTACTGGTCGTATGACACAAACAGTTGCTGCAAAATTTTATGGTGTACCTAGGAAAACCATTCACTACAGACTACAAAAACTTCGTGAAAGGACAAAACAATAATCATATAATATTCTTCGACCGTGAATGTCATTAACATGCAAATATTCATGTAAAATTCAGTCTATGGAAAACTGCAGTCAACAAGTATTAACAAAATCTCAGCAGTTACGAGGGGAGGAGGAGAGTTCTGTTTTTAGAGGATTTCATTAAATCAGTTGGCTGAGGGAATCCTTCCCCTTGTTCTGGCCAAATAGATGTTTGTTGATTGTGAATGTTTGTCTGACCAAATAAATATCCTTGGGAGAAATAGGAGTGCTTTGGGATACTTCATTCATGATGCAAATCCTTCCATTCTTTGTTACTGAACAAGTGTTTCTGAAGGCACTTCATATTCTGTATATGTAGATCTGCATGCTATAGATACAGTAAGATCGTTCAAAGGCATGTTTCTTCTTAGACATATTTCATTAACTAGTCCTAAACCAATTATGTCTTTCAGATCTTGCACACAAAAGTAAGAGGCCACAAAAATTCCAATGTAGAAAGCAGTATGGGGAAGAAACCATGCTTCAGGCTCTTCATGCTGTAATCACTGGGCAAATGTCACAAACAAGGGCAGCAAAAGTTTTTGGAGTTCCACAACAGACAATATTTAGCCGGTTGAAAAAAATGAGATCAAATTATAGATGATTTGGATGAAGATACTGAGTACTGACAAAAGTTGTTATTTTTGGAATTTGACAATTTTTAGTGGTTTTGTGGGAAATCTTTTCATGGAGTTCAGAATTCAGGGTTATAAGCATTGAATAAGAGAAGTAGAAAAAATGTATTTTGTTTGGTATTTGTATTCTCTGTTAATGACAGAATCAATGCAGACTGAAGGAATATATGAACTTGAAGTTTCATTTATGATTATAAGACCCTTATTGGATTCTCAGACTTAAGGGTAGATACTTTTTTCCCCTGCACTACTAAGATGTTCAAGCTTGTTAAGCTAAAACTGTTATGTCAACCTGAGGAAAAATTATGAAACTGAAGATAAATATATATTGCATTGTTCATTGGTTTCTTGTATATAATACACTGGATACAGCAGAATCAAGATAAAAAAAAAATCATTAAGAAATGCTACTAAACAAACTTTGAGGTAGTAAATTGGAAGTAAATGGATTTAATTGGTTCTCTTTATGTTTCTGGTGTGAAGTAACAGAAATGTAGTTGCTGGCCTGCTTCGTAATATTAAAATATGATGTACAGAAAGGATAAGGAAGATCTTGCCTAATTTTTTTTCCTTTTCTCAATTGACTTTTTCTGTTTTTACAATGAATTTTTGCATAATAAGAAAAACATTGGAGAAAGTATGCATAAGAAATATGCTTAATACATTTGGCAAATTTTATGTTTGTGTTGTATATACAGATGCATGTAGTTGTGAAACCAATAGTCCTAAAAACATTTTAGGTTGCAAGTGTAAGAACTTGCAAATGTTAAGTCAGATATGTGATTTAAATAAAAGTGATTGACACATTGCAACTTGTTTGTTTTTAAAGGCACAATATGAGTGTGTTCTGACAAGCAGAATGGCCTTTTTGTCCTAAGATGGTCATATACAAGTTAGTGCGGTGATAGTGATTTTGAACTGTATCATTCCGAGTCTAGGCCTATGTGTCCTAAGAAAAGATGTTAATTCACTAGTTACTTCGATGAAATTTGTGATTTTGAACTGTCTCTTTCAGAGTCGAGTTTCTACGTCAGGGCTAAAAGGAGAGTCCCAATGAGATATCGAGTGTATGATGAGGAGAGTTTGAAGGGTGCCGTTTGTGCAGTTTATAGTGGAAAAATGACACAAACTCAAGCATCAAAAGTATTTGGTGTTCCACGACAAACAATAGGCAGTAGGCTTGAGAAAATGAAATTCCAAAGGTCGTGATGGAACAATCAGTTCTCTGTGTGCTTGATGCCAACATTCCTAAAAAAAGAAATACTGTATTTTTGAAGACACTGTAAACATTCCAAATTGCATTAATTTTGCTGTGATTGTTTTCTTTCCGGATTATGAAGTAAATAAGTGAATTATTATTGTATGACAGCTGTGTCAAAAAAAAAAAAGAAGAAATAAATAAATGTACTTAAAACTTGGTTAAAAGAAAATGACCTTTGCATTGGGTAGTTTGTTGCATACTAGTTAAGAGTCCTTGGCTGCTTCTGATCTGTCTTTTAGAAATGACACTGATCACTTTTATGTGTAATTGAGCCTTGTGTAATTTCTTCATAAAGAAAGCATTGCAAACAATATATCTTCCTTTCATATTGTACAGTGTTTGGTGATGTAGTACATGTTGTGACATGCATTTAGATAGCTTGTAGCATTATACAAGGAGAATTTCTAAAATACATCTTCAAAACCTGTTCTGTATGTTTCAGTGTTTTTCCAGAGATCAAGGAGGCGAAGAATAAGAAAGGATTATAAGGATTATAATAAAGCTAACTTGGATAGGGCTGTGGCCGCGGTGGTAGCTGGACAAATGAATGCCATTCAAGCATCTCACTGTTACGGTGTCCCAAGCAGAACAATATATGATAGGGTTGCCAAGGCTCGGAATGAATACAAACCAAAAAGGCGAAAAAAAGAGCTTAGAAAAGACGCTGACAACCAGCAATGTGATGATGCTCTAATTAAGGAGGAAATTGAATATATTCTTGTAAATAAATTGGAAGGAGATCCAGAATGATTGGCAAATTTACTAATTCTGTGCTTGCATATAAACAGACTTGACAAAATAATCGATTGGACAAAACAATAATATTTAAATAGTTCATTCTGAAAGACTGAATCTCTTTTCCTGTATGTTTAGTATTTGAATAATATATGTTGTAAAGTTTTTCTGTGTTTGATTTATCTTGGCCTGTCGGTTGGATTTACAGTTTCTCTGGGTTTTGTGGATGGACAGTATTCTTGTACATCTAATTGTAATTGCAAAGATGTGATAGCAGTATTACACGTGATAATCTTACCATTCCTGTTATGGTTTTCTATTGAATAATAGAATTAATGAGTACTGAAATAAAAAAAAAATGTGTCAAATATATTGCAAAAGCAAATCTGTGTCTGTAGACAGCATGGTTAAATTTACTGGTGGCTGCCATACCCAGTGAGTCCTTCGCCATCTTGTTGGTGTACTGAAATGTACTAAAAAATACAAAAAATACAACAGATATTTTTTTTAAAATCTTAGAATATGATAGTAAATTTGAAAACTAGCTACATGTAAGGAGTACTGCTAAAATTTGAACCAAATCCATGTCTCTTTCAGAAATGGATTTTCAGTCCTCAATTTACTCTACACAGAAAAGACCATATGCTGCTAGACGGATAAGAGCATACAGTCAAAATGACATGCAAATGGCTCTCGAGGCAGTCATGAATGGAACAATGAATCCAAACCGAGCAGCGCAGATCTTTGGTGTTCCTAGACAAACAATTGTTGACAGACTTACTCGAATGAAAAAGCAGGAGAATAGTTCAAAATAAGATCTGACATTCATTGATTGAAAATACAATTAACTGCAGATTAATTTAGAAAATTAATCCCAATAACACCTAAAAGGCAGTGAATCTACATTGTTTTGCTATAGTGCAATTAAAGATTGAAACACAGAACCTGCATTTATTAAATCCATTTCAGATCTGCAAAGATTTAAAAAAAAAAAGTAGAATTTCGCTTGAAAAATACAGGTGTAGTTTGCTTAACATGGTAATGGAGATTATATGGGAGTAACTATTGCTTGCAAGGAATGAATAATCTGAAAATGATTTTCTCCCTCCTATATCTTTCAGAGAGTACAAGATGGGAAGAGGCTCTGACAAGACGACAGAGAAATTACGATCCTTTATTTATGGACATGGCAGTTGAAAGCGTGTTAACAGGAAAAATGAACCCCACTCAAGCTGCCAGAAACTTTGGCGTTCCACGGCAAACAATTGTTAATAGACTAAACAAAATAAAAAAACAAAATTCAGGCCAATGAAAGAATTTAATTTTGCATCTTAAAATCTTCTAAGACATTAAGTGTATTTTTTCAGTTTGTAGAATAAATCAGAAAGCCAGCTTGTTTGATGTTTTTGTAATTGGTGATCTGTATTACATATGATAGTTTTTTTTTAATAAGACATTTTAATCTTTTCATAAAAATATATTAATATTGAAAAGAAAGAATATGTCATCAGACACGCTAGTGGCCAAATAATAGGAAGACCTGTCATTTTCCATCAAAGCTGCAAAACCAAACACAATATT
>JAOXYH010128388.1:0-10272 GCA_028566455.1 Botula fusca
CTGCATTCAGCAAAAATGTTCTTGTGCAGTGAAATACATAAAGGAAGTTTCCAACAAAATTTGTTTGCAAATCTTTGCGAAGGCCCAGGTGAGCGATACAGGCTCTTTGAGAGCCTCTTGTTTATTATAAGGTATTACAACTAAATGTTATTGAGAAAATTTATTAATTCCCGTTAGATTTTTATGGAGTCTGGAAATAATTTTGCCCTTTAAGGGTACTATATACTGATAATGTCATGCAAACTAGCCAAATATTATTTTCTGAAGATTAAATAGGTCGCTTTCGAATGTAACTTACAACATTTCCAGACTGGTCAGCTCATCAAAGATTCCGTGCTCTAACGTTGATAACTGGTTATGGTTGAGACCTCTACAACAAATTTTATCATTATCGAAAATGTATATATTCCCTGAAATGAGTGATTTGCTGTTGATGTAATCTTAACAATTATCAGGCTGGGAAAAATATCATGGCACATGTTGATTATGGTTGTTCCTGGTAGGAGTTACAGCTAACTTAATAATACACAAATGAGAAAAGTGTAGCTTATCACACTGTGTTTTACAACAGTTCAAGACTGGCTAGCTTATCAAAAAATACGTGCTCTAACGCTGAGTACTGGTAATTACAGAGATATCTGAAACAATATCATTTCCCCCGCACTTACGAATGAAAGTTGGGGATATCGTATTTGCTTCTGTCTGTCTGTTCATCTATCCGTACGACCATCCCTCCAGCACACTTTTATGCATTTTATAACTATAAATTATTTTTAAATAAAGTATGTAGATGCGTATTTTAATATTTTAGAATTTTGATTTTCAAAATGGGGGCCTACAGGGGTCGAATTTCTTAGGGAGCATGGTTTAGCTAAACTCCTTTTTTGTTTTTTTTTTATTATACGTCTTTTATTTCTATACACTAAATGTAGATTTGCAATAAGGTTTAAGAATTTTGATATAGTTGGGTTTTCTTTGCTAATGAAAAAGGTGGAACGATACTCTGTCATTTCTCACTTTATACAATTCATTTCCAAGCAATATTATTGTACACTGTATGTATATTCCAAATAGTGTTGTAGCATTTTGATTTTCAATTAGAGGCACACAGGGGATTAAATTTTGTAAACAAAAATAAAAGGCATTAGGCAAGTGACCTAACACCTCTTTCATATCTATTTATGCATTTTATTTATATTCAGTATTTTTGTACACTGATTATACATGTAGATGTAAGGTTTGACTAGGATAGGTGAATATGTGTGGGTGCCGGGATAACTGCCGTTTTTGACAGTAACTTATCTAGTTATCACATAAAGCTATTTTTCCCTTAATTAAGTGATTGCTGCTGACGTCGTCTGAAAAAATATCTGACTGAACAAAGAATATTATGGTACATATAGGTTAATTCGTTCCTGGTTGTGATTATTACTGGCTAAAGAATTAATAAAATGAGAAAAATGTAACTTACAAACGTTCCAGTTTGGTTAGCTTATCAAAGATTCCGTGCTCTAAGGTTGATAAGTGGTTATGGTCGAGAGCTCTGAAACAAATACTATCATTATCAAATAAAGATAACTTTTCCCTTAAGTAAGTAATTTGCTGCAGTAGTTATCTGAAAAATGTATGAGACTGTGATAAAATATCATGGTATATAGTGCATAATTCTTCTGACCTAAGAATGAACCCAATGAGAAAAATTGTAAAGTACAACCCGTACATGTTGGTTAGCTGAACAAGTAATTAAGACATTTTCTTTTGGAAGCATAATGATTTGCTACCGCAGAACCTAAAATAGTTATCAGACTATAAATAAATATTATGTCATATATTGCATTCTTCTTTTTTGCTAGTCGGAAGTATTACTCATTTAAGATTGAATCAAATGAGTAAGGAGCAACTTACAACCTTTTCAGACTGGTCAACTTATCAAACATTCCTTTCTCCAACGCTGTTAACCGGTTTATAGCCAGGTTTCTGTAACAGTTGATATTATCAAAAAATAAATTATTTGTTTCCCTGAAATAAGTGATTTATTTCGGAAGAATCTAATTAATTTATCACAAAATGATAGAATGCTATGGCATATATTTCTGACTTAAAACGAATCAAATGAGAAAAAAATAACCAATCCAGACTGGTCAGCTTATTCAAGATTCCGTTCTCTAACGTTGATTTCTGGTTATAAAGTACAAGGAAGCATAGTATACCAAAATTCTAGACTCATAAATTCGTTTGGAATATATTAATACAGAAACAAATTGGACGTGGTCGCATGAACTCCATAAGGGGTGGGACCGGGTGCGTCGACAGGATAGGCGTTTCCTTCTATGCATGCATCACCAGTGCGAAAACTAATGTCCAATAAATAAAGTTCTGGCCAGGAATAAGTCAAAATTTGGTAGGTAAGATAATACGACGAAATACTACAACTAGCAAAATGTAAACAGATCTAAAGCAATCTGCGGCATGGTCACATTATAATGGTCAACCAACTCGTGATGGCGACCATAGAACTTGCGAAGAGTTGATTTCAATCGCTATTTCTCATATCCTCTGGGTAGTAGTTTTTTGGTTAGTAGTACACTTCTGTTAGTGAAGTCCTCATACAGAGAGGATGATCTAGCATATCGTATCAACTGAGACACATACACACTGTATGCAGGGGCAGAAGGTATGTTACTACTCAGGACTGGGAAATTCATGATAGGAAAATTGAAATCATCCCGTTTGTCGTAGATTCTAGTAGTCAATCGTCCATCTTTGTCAATTTCGACGAACATATCTAAATATGGAGCCGACCTTCTAGTTTGTGTAGTATCATTAATTTCCAGTTGACTTGGATATATGAGATGTAAATATTCACTGAAATACGGGTTATTGAGTGAAAGAACATCATCAATATATTGGAACGCGAAATTAAAGAATTTAACGAGATGTTTCTCTTTTTTTGTCTTTTAGAAGGTTTTGTTAACATCCAGCTTCATAAGAATATGGAAACAAATTGGCGAGTAGAGGTGCACAATTAGTGCCCAATGGAATACCGATTGTCTGTTGGATTGTCAACCCACCAAACTTGACAAATATATTGTCAATTAAAAATTCCAGCATGTTAATGATGTCATCCTCGGTGTAATTGTTGTTGGAATCAGTATGGTTCTTTACGAAGTAAGATTTCTACTGGCCTAAGACGAGGTATTTGTTCCTGCGTCTACCATTTTTGTTGGAAAAAACATTCTTTGATAAGGTGTAGTCGATCTTTGAGTAGTGAATTAGGAAAAGAGGTACAGAGAGTCGAAAAATCAAAAGTTTTGAAACATGTGGAAGAATTTTAATGATGGATCTTTAAGATTTTGAAGAAGATCTTTTGAATTTTTCAAAATCCACATCTGATTGACACCACTAGTAGAGTAAGCCTCTTCACAATATTTTTGAGTCCGTCTTTAACAGTTGAGAGAATATCTGTAAGAATTCGTGAGAGAGGTTTTGTAGAACCACGAGAAGAACCTGCTATGTATCTTTCCTTTGTATGGACTTTTATGTAGTTTCGGTATCAAATACCAGGAAGGGAGACCTTCATCGTCGTCTTTAAGATTGATTCCAAAATAAAACGATAGATCTGAAACAAATACTGCCATTATCAAATAGTTTTACATGAAGTACGTGATTTGCTGTTAAAGTCATTTTAAAAAAAATAAGGCTTAGAAAGAATATCATGCTGCATATTACTTATTTCTTTTTCCTGACAGGAATTGCTACTCACTTAAGAATAAATTAAATGACAAAAAATGTAACTTACAACCGTTCCAGTCTAGTTAGCTTATCAAAGACTTTGTGCCCTAACGTTGATAAGTGGTTATGGGCAAGAAATCTGAAACACATACAGTCATTATCAAATAAAATATATTTTCCCTGAAGTGAGTGATTTGCCGCTGATGTCATCTAAAAATTATCAGACAGTGGTAAAATATAATGGCACATATTCTTAAATTCTTCTTCCTGGCACGAATTACTACTGACTGAAGAATGAATCAAATGAGAAACAAATGTAACTTACAAAAATTTCAGACTAGTAAGGTTATCAAAGATTCCGTGCTCTAACGTTGATAAGTAGTTATAGTCGAGGATTCTGAAACATATACTAATCGAATAAAGATAAATATTTCCCTGAAAAGTAAGTAATTCCCAGCGGAAGTCAGTTTTGAAATTGATCTGACTGACAGAATGTCATGACACATACTACTACGTGCTCGTCATTGACAAGAAATACTGTTCTATTGAAACGTACATTGTTTAGAGAACAATAGAAATGTCTTTCTCTTGATAACCCAGTTGTCAAACTAAATTGAAAGAAGCACGAAACTACTGCATTTAAATAAATTGGAAGATTTCCTTATTCCTTTTAATGTTTAATGATTTTCTAGACACTGACAAAATTCAGGCCAATATCCCATATAGGTAGTCGTCGGATCAATTGACGTTTTGAACAATTTCCCCATTATATTTTCAGCTATCTTTTATGATTTTTGAGATATTGGTCAAAACCCTAACATTAGGGACTCAGGACCAAAGACCCATCGCCGAATGACCTCGGTTAAATACATTATATTCTACTGATTAAGTGTCTGACGTGATGAACATTCTTCTAATTACATCTATTCAGTTATCTTTTTCACTTTTTTCAGACATAGGTCAAAAACCTTAGAATTAAGGAACGCATATTAGGAGTCGTCATATGAGCTCTGTAAAACATGTTATAAGAAGTTTTTGACCTGCTGAACAATACACTTACTTGTGCATTTGTTGCATTTCCCCATAGTCGTCCTTTTTCAAATGTTCCCTAACATTTGGCCAACTAACTTTTACGGTTTGTTTAAGATATATTAGCAAAACTTACAGTTAATGACTTGGGGCTAAGACTTCATAGAAAGAGTCGTCAAATGAGTTTGGTCAAATTATGCTATAAGCAGCATTTAGCCTGCTGAACATTTTAGCTGTATTTGTTAAAATTTGTATATGAAATGTATCATACTTAGTTTTACTACCATTGAGTTGATGCCACTCCTGGTGGACTGTTAGTCCCCGATGTATCACCTGCTCAGTAGCCAGTACTTTGGTACTGGCCCGAAATGATACTTTCAAATTTAAAGTGTATAAATTCCCCAAAATTTAATAAAACTATGGAGTTATCTCCCTCACGCAAAGCTCTGTCCGTAGATGGTTTTGTCTTCCTATTTCGGTCATTAAAAATCCCTTAGAAGTAATGATTTAGAGTCAATAACTCATATAAGAAATTGTCGGGATGAGTTTGGTCAAATAAATTATCAATAGCTTTTGACATGCTGACGAGCTACTCATGTCATGTCTGGTAGGTCAACTCTGCTTTGGAGATGGAAGAAGAAGGCTGTAATGACGTGAATAAGTCTGTTCCCATGGTTGAGTGGGACACGTCATAACGGATTACAAGGTCATGACAGCGGTCGTAGGGTTTTTGAAGAGATTACTTGAGATTAGTTGGAATATAACCCTAATCTAGACCTGTCAGTGAACAGTTTTGCACGATGTAGAAGATCCTGATAATGGCCGCATGCTTTGGAATAACGTATCAGCTGTGAAATGTAAAATCCATACGTTGGTGCAGATGAAATATTACTACAGGTAAATGGAAAATTGACTATCTGAAATGAGACGTCATGACGTTTGACATGTAGTTTGTTCAATAGGTTTATTCTTCCGTCTATTTCTATCAGAAGGTTTGAGATGAAAAAGACCTCAAAGGTATATAGGCAAAAACAGGTCGGCAAGTTGGGGGTGCATTTACCCATTGGAAGAATACCGATTGTCTGTTGAAAAATTCGTCCACCACACTGGTCAAATATGTGGCCGATCAAAAATCCTAGCAGTTTGACTACTTCTTCTTCGGTGTATTCTGAAGCTGATTTTGGTTTCATCTTTAAAAAATATTCTGGAATTTCAATGATATCTCTGAATATGGACTTCAGCGTAGAAGACTGAAACCAATACTATAATGATCATATGAAGATATATTTTCCCTTTAACATAAATAATTTCCTGCTGAAGTCCATAATCAGATCGTAGTAAAATATCACGACATATTTTAATTACTTCTTGTTCCTAAACAACAACACTAATGAACTAAAAGTAATCAAATGAGTAAGGTGGAACTTACAACTCCTGGGTTATGGTCAACTTATCAAAGATGCCATTCTCCAACGTTGATAACTTGTTAGTATACAGCTGTCTGAAACACATTGTAAAGAAATATTTCCTGAAGAATACATGATTTGCTAATGAAGTCATGAAACAAATTTATCAGACTATAATTAAGTATTGTGTCATATATTGCTTACTCCTTTTTCAAACCGGGAATGCTTCTGATTTAAAAATGTATGAAATAAGTATAGTGCAACTTACAAATATTCCAGATTGGTTAACTTATCAAATATTCCTTTCTGTAATGTTGGTAACGGGTTTGCACCCAGCCTTCTGAAACAAATATCATCAACAAGTAAATATTCACTTTTTGAGAAAGAAAATGATTCACTTTAAGAGTCGTTCTTCAAATTTATAAGGCTGTGATAAAATGCCATGGCAATATTGATACGTGCTTGTGGCTGACAAAAAATCGACTAAAATTAATAGATTAGGTGTAACTCACAATTGGCGTAGACTGGTTAACTTATCAAATATTCCTTTCTCTAACGTTGATAACTGGTTTTCAGACAGAATTCTGAAACACATATTATAAGAAATAAACAAAAATAGCTTTTTCTGAAACATTAATGATTTCCTGCTGAAGACTTCTGGAAAATTCATCAGACTGAATCAAAAAGTAATCAAATGAGTAAGGTGCAACTTATAAAATGATTAGAATGAAAAGTTCATTGAAGATTCCGTTCTCCAACTTTACTTGATAATGACAAGAAATCAATAAGAATTAATAGATCATCTGTAGCTTACAAAACTTCTAGACTGGTTAACTCATCAAAGATCCCTTTCTCTAACGTCGACAACTGGTTATTATGCAGATGTCTGAAACATAAAATAACATAAATATATGAATATTTTAGACCCTTAAAATTGCCGATTTGTACTGAGTGAAGTATAATTACTCAACAACAATAAAAATCAATTGAAAGGACATCAGTCTAAAATATACTAAAATCTCTCATAAATCTAGAAATTAAAACATATGGCTTTTTCATAAAATTCAATAAGTCTGATAAAAAATTCTTCATCACATAGAACGGGCATGCATCCACCAGTCTTTACGCGGTGTAAGAAAGTTGTGGTGAGAAAGGTTAAGAGATGGTTAAGAAAATATGACGTCCTGACAGATATTGAGAAACCCTACCCAGTTTTTTGAACGATAAAATCCAATAATTTGAATCACATCAGTCAAATAGAGGTTAGAGAAAACCGCGGTTAGAAGACCAACAAAACCCACAAGAAATATGTTTTCACTTAAACATAAATGATTTACTGCTGAAGTTGTCAAAAGAAATTGAACATACTAAATTAAAATGGAATCAAATGGGTAAGGTGTCACTTACAAAATTTGAAAGGGTAGTTCATTAAAAATTCCATTCTCCAACTTAACTTGTTACTGACAAGAAATCAATTAGAAATAACAGTTTATGTGTATCTTACAAAGTTTCTAGACTGGCTAACTTATCAAAGATCCCTTTCTCTAATGTCGACAACTGGTTATTATTTAGATATCTGAAACAAAAAATAACATAAATACATGTATATTTTACATAAGAAAAAAAAAGCCCATTTGTGCTGAGTGAGGTACAATTACTGTAAAATAACAACAATAAAATCACTTGGAAGTATATCCCTTTAAAAAGTACTAAATTCCTCATAATATTGGCAACAGCATACCGAAGCAACAGGCTCAAGCAGTAATCTAAACTCGTGAATCCAGAGACAAGGCAAAAAACGCGGAAACAAAAAACCGAGACACCAAACTTCCAGAAATATCTTTACTTCAATTAAGACAAATGCCCTTTTCATAAAATTCAATAAAGTCTGACAGAAAATCTTCAGAATCTAGAAAGGGCATTCATCCACCAATTCTTACATTGTGTAACAAATTTGCGATGATTGCTTGAAGAAATTTGAAGTACAGGTATAAAGATTCTAATGCAGTAATGTAACATGTTTTTTTTCATTGGTTACTGTTGCCATCACATCCGCAATCGACATGTTGTAACCAAGCGCTCCTTTCTAATGGGCAGCCATATTCAATTCTTGAAATCAAACATGATAAATAACTGCAGTATTATCGACAATAAAACACCACCTACCTTAAAACCAAGTTTTATTGGGATGTTATTTAAATCTGAACGAGACATGAAGTAAAATAACGTCCATTGCTTACGTTCTGCTCTGAATGAATTCATATGACGTTATGGTTTGCTATGACGTTTAACAAGCAAACTGCAGTAACACAATTACGCGGCATTTATTATTTTACTTTATTTTCAGCCTTTTCGGTAAGGGTATTTTTAATTGTAATGCATTAGAATAGTAATAACAGTATTGTATTTGTGGAAGTGCCGCCTTCAATTGTGGATTTGACGGTCGAAAATATCCGTTTTACTGGCTCCGCTTAAAACTGCATTTGCGACGGTGGCACCACTTCAAATACAATACTGGTTTTCCTAAAAACACTGTCCGGTTTCTTGAATGATAAAGTATGACATAAGCTAAACAGAAGTCAGATAAAAACACCGTAAGAAGGATTATCAAGAACGGACAATTCAGGGGCAAAGTCCAACGTAAAAAAAAACAAACAAACAAACACAAATTCATATGGAACACACAAAAACTGAAATTAGAACACTATACAAATAAGGATAAGTGTCCTTTGCTTTTCCATACACATCCGCCGAATTACTCATGTTATGTCCAGTAGGTCAAATCCGAAAAAGGAAGAAAAACTCTGTAATGACGTGAACAAGTCTGTTCTTATGGTGCATATGGTGGATATGGACACACCATAACGGTCTACATGATGGCGGCTGTAGAATATTTGAAGCAATGACTTGAATCAAGAATGAACAGAACCCTGATCCACAAAACTTAACAGTCAAGATTTATTTCCGATGTAAAAGACTTACAGTGGATCTCAGAAAGGAAACAAAAATCCTTAGACCCAGATTATCTGTATGCAAAATTAATTAATCCTAAAATTTTGCTAACTTTTATTTGAACGAGGCAAATTTGGTTTATCGAACGAAATATAGATGGCCGGGCAATAGTACATCATATATCATGTAACAAAACCGGTTCAAGACCTCACAACCCTAGTTTTACCTGTACATATTATTTTTTTGTTTTATTTGATCCAGTTTAGAAATTATGCAGACTTGTATGAATTTTTATTGTGTTTATAGTTCAGTTAGTTTTTCTCGCCACCATATAGCCAATGCGTGCTGGTGCGGCGTAAAACCGCAACAATCAATCAATCAATCAAGGCCTCACAACTTATCGTTGTACATCTTTTGTGTGTATCGCAATTTTTGTTGTTTTACTCTATATATATTTACAGTTACTGAACCGTTTAAGTTTCCCACCTACACGAAAAGCACACGCCCACGGAATGTTTTTGTTGTATTTCTGTACCTGTATTTTTTACTTCCGATGGTGCGTTTCTGATAGAGCTGATAGAGGGTTATTGCTGACTAGTAAGGGTCTTAACTAGGGGCTTCTTTCGGGAAGGCTGAAATGGACAATTCGTAAGTTTTACGGTGTCCATCACGAACTGGCTGATCGTTATGAAATGTCTGTCTGGCAGATGATTGGCAATTTGTTTCCCCTGTCATAATGCAATCACCTTCCTTTATCTTTCATTTTTTGCTTACCTTATTTTCGCCATGAGTTACACGACGGATGCCACGTGTGAAGCAGGAACTGCTTACCCTCCCCGAACACAAGTCCGCCACTGAATTTGGGTTGATTCGTGCTACTCATTTCCTATTTTTAGGTTCTGTCTAGTATTGCTTGGTTATTGATTGTGGTGTTTGTTGTTTTGTCCATTCACGGTCTGGCCTGTTATCTTATGGTATGCGAGCTTTGATGACGGTTTGGTATCTTCTATATGTTATTTGCTTTATTTGTTTTGTGACACCAGTCCATATCCGTTTTTTTTTCACACTTAGTAACTCAACACGTCTTTATCGATTCATGGATTCAATCGTGTGAATACAGTTTTTGTTTGTTCAAAGTTACACGGTAGCTGAA
>JAOXYH010128498.1:0-10272 GCA_028566455.1 Botula fusca
ACAGTTCGACTACATTTTTGACAAGGTCGACAGGTTTGATGAAGTTGTGAGGAAATAGGGATTTGAGTTCCACTGTATGTCTACGTGTACATGTTGACAGCAGTGATGGAATTCACTTCGGCCAGATAAAAAATATCTAGGTCAATCAAAGCATTTTTTCTTCTGTTGTTTCTTTTAAAGATTTCAAAGGTATTCTCCACAGTTTTCAGCGTTAAAGTATGTCTTGATGATGGCTATCCGATCAGCAAGTAAAAATATAACTTTGAAGACATCAACCCAAGAAATATTTTCCTATAAAACTTTTCCTACTGCCATTAGGGTTACTGAGACGACTTTCAAAGGTGTTTCCCAAGGGTACCGTGTTTAATCTTTTCCTGCAAAGGCGGTCATTCTCGAAACCGGATAGTCAAGGAACATAAAATTTTTAGATCTCCATCCAAGGAACATTTTCTGATCTTCCTCAATGCTTTTTGAGAAAGAATCCTTTAAAGGGTCCACGTTTAACTATGTTCCGCTATACATGTGATGACCAGATTAACATCTGATCAGCAGGAAACACAAGTTACTGATGTTCTTTGCCGAACGGAATTCCAACATAGCCGCGATTTTGAACATAGTGTATTATTGGATCCTTTAGGAAATACCTTTTGAAGATCTTCTCAGAAACCACTGAAGCATTTATTTACCAGAATGGATTCCCTGATAGACCTCTACAAAGTTCCCGTGTGGATACCCATCGAATGAACAGTTATGCCAACTCAAATTCAATTTCTGCTATAGTTTCCGGCAAGCTCTTCAAAAGTATGTTCCACATGCACCAATGACGGCGATGTTTGAATTCCGATTAGCAAGAGAACTAGTAACTTTGTGGAGGTCAACACAGATTTTCAACCCTTATGGTTACTGAGATCTTCAAAGGTATTTCGTATACGGACCAATGTATAAGAATGACCTGTCCATAAAATGTAGCTTTGTTGAGGTAATTCCAAAGAACATTCCTGAGCACCTGAGTTCACCCCCGGTTTTCGGCGGGGTTCGTATCACTCATTTCCTGTTGTTCGTTGTTTTGTCCATTCACGGTCTTGTCTGTTGCCTTATGATATACGAGCTTTGAATACGGTTTGATATCTTCTATATATATAACTTTTTCCCGCTAAGTTTGCTTCCATTGATCATGTGGATTCACGAAAAAAAATGAAAAATAAGAAAAGTAAAAAAGCTTATGAAGGACGCAAAATGATGACGATAGATCACCTAGCCCTTTGGACAAGGTGAGCTAAAAGAAGGAATTCGGTATCAGTCAGCAGGCTGTCCAGCATATCGAGTCTAGTAGGAGTTTTATATCTAAATAGCATCACGTGTTCTTCAACATTTAGAAAAAACTTTGCATCACAAGGTGAGATCTGAACAGCCCAATAATTAAAAAGTATAAATATCAGTGATTACAAAACAAACAAAAGAAAAAGAGACAACTGAAAATACAAGTTTTCTTTTTCGACAGAAAAAAGAAAGAATATATGGCAGGGTTAGAATAAATTGTGATACATTTCCTACCGATTTTGATGCATCGGATGTCCACACTTCGTAAATTAATTACTCGTCAGCGATTCCAGGGAACAAAACTTTGGAAGACCACATCTGCTATAAACAAATTGTAACAGGGAGCAAATGCCAAAATGACCGAAACAGAAAGCCAAAACCATCTACGGACAGAGCTTTGCACCAAGGAGATATAGATATCCCCTCAGCCAAATTTTACATAGGTGATATAGTGTTTGGTCTGTTCGTTCATTCATCTGGCACGCTCAAACTTTGTCCATGTAAGTACAGTAGAGCAAGGGCGGATTTTCAGTTTTCGACGCCATTGTGCTTACTAGCACTCTATTGCGACTCTCTCAGCACCACACTATGATTCCAGGGTACCTCTACACAACACTCCACTGCGATTCCACAGCACTTCACAGCAATCTGGTAAAACTAGATGTACCATAGTGGAGTTTTAATAGAGTACTGGTGAAATCACAATGGAGACTATCTCTCGTCTAATCTATTATTGTTTGCAGAAATTCCACATATTTTGTGAAGAAACAAATCAAATCATCTTCAAACTACGCCGAAAAAGATATGGTCAAATGTTCGAGTTTTTTTATCGACAACACATCGACGTGTTTTGCAAGATACTGTCGGTGTAATTCTAATGGGGACTACTTGTACCTTCTTAATTGCCTACTTGTTTTTGCACACCTATGAGACTGATGTCATTAAGAACCTTCAGAAGAAGGAAAAGCATTTGGCCAAGTCCTTTAATCTCACCTTCTGCTACATAGATGACGTATTGTTACTGAACAATTTACAGTTCAGTGACTTTCACCTCATCTATCCCAGTGAACTCCAGATAAAGACGCCACTGATACCGTGAGGTCAGCTTCATATCTTGACCCACTGTTAAAAATAGACGAAAAAATCAAACCTATCTACCAAACTGTATAACAAATGCGACGATCCTCACATTGAATGGTCAATTTTCATTCAATTGCAGTAATATTCTAACAGCGGATACGTATTGATTTTACATTTCACAACTCGTACGCTATTTCGAAACTATCGTAAGGATTTGTAACATAATGCAAAGCTCTTGACTGTTAAGCTTCTAGATCTAGGTTACTTAGTATGTTCCATCTTTATTTTAGCCACCGCTTTAAAACTTATGCGGCAGTCACCATGAAAAGTAGAGGTAGCTACCCTGCCGTTGTACGTCATCCGTGCTATGGTTTTAGGCGGAGTCTGAGTTGCTCATTTACTTTTTCGTGTAGTGTTCTGATTTCAGCTTTGATATGTACTATGTGATAATTAAGTTTCAAAAACGAAGTTGGCAAACTTCTTGTTAACCCCCTTGTTTTGTGCCACCACTGAAATTGTCAAAAGTCCGATAGTCAACAAAAGTTAAAACAATGTTAGATGCATGTCTGCAGATGTGCACCTAGGATTTCATTTTTCAATGGAGTCCCTAGAGGGTCCATAAGGGGCCTTAAAATCGGAGAGTGATAAAACAAACTTTTGTGTACTTTATGCATACTTGATGAAACTACACAGTGACTGACAATGATGAGCAAACCTTTTCGCAGAATCGATGTTTAGTCCACTGAGATTCTAGTAGTTATGGCCATTTGGACTTCTGTCTTCATCCATCACAGAACTTGTCCGAAGCGGTTCTCAGAAAGTACAAGTCGGACATTCCTGAACATTGACATGATGTAAGAGTCATGTCGCTAGATGTGCGCTTGGGGTTTCATTCTTTAGCAAGGCCATGAGGAGGTCGGTAAATGACCCAAATGGGGGAGCAGTAAACCCAACTTTTTGTCTTTTGTGCAAACATGATGAAAATTTACATGGTGAATGACCGTGATGAGCAAACCTCACTATAGAAACGATGTTCCTGTCCATTAAATTATCCAAAGGCTATTGCGCTGTGGGTTGAATATTCTGTCTGCATACATCGTGTCCGCTCTAGAACTTTGAAAGGAAGGATTTTGTAAATACTGTGCGCAATTTTTATCCACTATCACATGACGTGTCACGAACAATTCCCATGATTGAGCCAGAAAGTCAAAGTCACAGATGGCGATTGAAGATATTAGGATGCTCGCCTTTGCACATTTCGAGGGCCTTTATATCTGTTCACAATATAAAATCACCATTTGGCTGTGTGCTATGAACAATCTCTATGACCACGCCACCAAAGTCAAGGTCACAGGCGGCACTTGAAGATTATCAGGAGGCTTGTCTGTGTACATTTCTCGTCTGCTTCAGAACTTTTAAACCAAGTGACAGTTTTATTAATATTTGCCACAAATGAAAATCACCATACGATGATGTTATTTAGACGAGCTCCTAATGATCAAGGCTTCGCTTGTGAGACCTTTGTAACAGTTTACTGTCACAGTCACCTCTTTGGCAAAGTTCGAATGGAACCCGAGTTCTTACTAGAGTCCCACTTGAACGGTAAATAATTTTGCCGAGTTAGGTCTCTAGATTACCGGAAGTGCAAGGCCCTTACTCTGGATATATTGACATTTAAATTTGATTGGTTTGACGTAATAACATCATGGATCTGGAGTCGATCTCGACAAATCCTGCCTATAGCCAGGGTTCCTCGGGTTTCAATGGCGCGAAAGCTATGTCCAATCCAAACAGATGTAAAATATAACCATGCCAATCGTCTCTATTTCAGGGTCCAACTCGAACTAGGCATTTGTGTGGTTGTTTTCTTAACTATGTCTTTGCCTTTGGATTCAATGATTGTTCTATGGTTTGTTAGTAACAACAACTTTTAAGGACTATGCATAAATTGGGTAACGAAAACGTCCATGTTTTGCATGACTTGCTCTAGATAGTGTTAAAATATGTCGAATTATAATTGAAAGAGCGACAGCAACCTTTAAAGCAGCGCCATAGCGCACCTGCAGTTAAATCAAAATGACGTGTTTGAATGTATTCATGAGGTATATAATTTGTGGGATATTATGTCTTGAATTCTGGAAATATATACATGTTTTTATGAATTTAAATTAAATATGACCTTTTTATTGACAAGCTGTAGTTTTTAAGTAGAAACAAGAAGTCACCGTTAATAACATTTTTGCAGAAACCAAATATGTTTTATTGATTTAGCTAAGGTCGGATCTCTTTCTACAAAGACATCCGATAAGTGGAATTAATTGAATCATTTCAATTATGCCAGGAATTGATATAATTTTGTCCATTCTTGAAAACTTTGTTGTCTTTATAAAGGCATCAATAAGTGGACTTATTTCAATTCACCGACAGTGACCATTGCCTGATGATAATAAAATCAACGAGATGTTTAACCACTATTTTATGTTTGAAGAAAGTTCTGGTGAATAAATGAAATTAAGTACTAGTATTTCCAATTTTTCTTTCGACTACTCGGACAAATCTGCTACATACAGAAGACAAAATTACATCAAAGTTCAAGGCAAGAATTTTCCTGCGCCACACGCGCGTTTCGTCTATATAAGACTTATCAGTGACGCTCTTATAAAAAAAATGCAAATCCAAAATCGATTCAGAAGTTGACGAAGAGCTTAGAAACCCAAAATATAACAAAAAAAGGCAATCATTTCCATATAATATGGCTTCCTCATTATATTCTAATAAAATAAGTATCATATGACTTGTGGTTCGTACAAAATAATGTTACCCATTAAGTGTAAATTTTATATAATTTTTAATACAGGTCAAGTGTCTTAAACCTTACAGATATGGATTCTAAATAATTCTAAAGACTGCATTAATTTCTGTCCTAAAGTTGCCTTACACATTGTAACAATATCAAAACTTTTGATTTCTTTACTCTGTACACTATTTTTCCACAAGATAAACTAAAGTCTGTTACCCATGATCTCATCCACCAATGTTTCTGGACTGAAAAATGCCAATTTAATTTGGTGCTTGGTAAAGAAAGGCATACTTCGTCAAGAACCACATTGATTTTACCAAAAAGTACTCTGAGACTGATGTTGTTAGCATACTGGAATTTCCAGTCTTTCAGTTTGGAGGACAGTTTTCAACAGAGAATTTGGATGCCAATGGGGACGAAGTGTGCGCCGCTTTTGGCCGATCTTTTCTTGTATTCATACAAGGGCTACTACAGAAAAGAGAGAAGAAGCTATCCCAGTCCTTAATTTCAACTTCCCCTATATAGATAATGTACTTCTCTCGATAATCCTAACTGTAAGGATTACCTACATCAAATCTACCCAAGTGAGCTTGAAATCAAAGCGACCACAGCCACACTCACTTCTTCATACCTAGACTTGTACATAGACAACAATACTAACTGTAAGGATTACCTATATCAAATCTACCCAAGTGAGCTTGAAATCAAAGAGACCACAACCACACTCACTTCTTCATATATAGACAACAACAGACGATTGAAATCTAAACTTTATGATAAATAAGATGATTTAAACTTTCTAATTGCGTTTTTTTTATTCGATTCTGTCGTGCCTTTGATTTGTACAGTGACTTTCTAATCAGAGCAAAACTGCTGTCACAAAAACTGCTTAGTCAGGGTTATGTTCAGCCTGTGTTATTACAACTACATTTCACTGTTAATTCGTTACTGTCGTGCCTGTGATTTATACAGTAACTTTCTAAATTAAATTTAGAAATTACTGTCATAAGAACTTTTGATCGGTTATGTTTAGCCTTATTATCACTCTGGAAATTCTATCGTCGTCATCCTGATTTGATAGATCGGTACGACGTATCCATATCACAAATGCGACAAGATTTGTTAGATTTCTTGTCATATTGAACATCTTATCAGACCTCACCAGATATTTCCACTCGCGACGGGTTTAAACAGATTTAAACATGCTTACCAATCATGAGCATCTAATTTCAATCCCGGTTTTTGTGAAGTTCACATTGCTAGTGCTTTGGTTATTGTGTTGTCATTTTCCATATGTTTGGTTTGCTACATGGTACTAGTTTTTCTTGTCTTTTTGTCTTTTTCTGGTTTTTGCTCTTAAGTTTTCACGTTTCTGCTCTGTCCCTGGATTCACGTATTTAAGATTTCTTTCCTGATTTTGTTGCTTCGGTATTCTGTTGTCGATATTCAAAACTAATATGGGATTTTTACAAACTATGCATTTCAGGCTTTTGTTTTTCGCCTCCCAGTTGAAACCAACAGATTTACTCACATTTTAAATGTCATCAGTGAAATTTAGCATCTTGGTACAAGCGTTGTATGCTGTTTTGTAATAAGTGACTCTGATACAAAAAATATAAACCATAAATTAAGTTGGGCTCTAACCATCTTGTTCGTGATATGCTGTTATAAAATTGTCCGATATACAATTCTGACATATACGAGTATTTGATTGACTTAATTACTATTAGAACAATGTGTTGAAATTATAATCGGTTTTGGTTCATGTATATCATTTACTAACTAAATTGGTAACGAATCAGTTTTGTGGTGTTTCGTGCTCCTCGTTTTCCGGTTTTAGTTTTTCTGTGTCGTGTTACTTAATTGTTGTGTATCGTGTTGTTTTGTTTGGTCTATTGTCGTTTGATATACGACTCTGGATAGCAGTTTAGTATATTATTCTTAGGGTTCGTGTTACTCATTTTCTGTGTTGTGTTCATGATTTTTGATTGTTGTATTCGTTGTTTTGTCCGTTCACGATCTTGTCTATTGGCTTTTGATATACAAGCTTGGATAACAGATTTGTATCTCCTATATTTTATTTATATATTGTTTTAACTTTAACCTTTCATGTGCAAGACGAAATATTTAATATCAGAGGTGTGAGGTTATGTTAAATATCGGCAACAGAATACCGAAGCAACAAGTTCAAGACAGAAATCCTATAAACGTGAATCCAGGGACAAGGCAAAAGTGTGGACACAAATAAAGAGAACTAGAACAGGAAAGAAAAGAAATTCAAAAACATGTAGCAAACATAAAAAAATAGAGACAGAAAAATAAGATGAGTTATTATTTATTTGGGTACACCACAAAAAGCCGAAATGACAGTCAAACAAAGTGGGATACATTTCGCACCGATTTTGATGCATCGGATGTGCACATTTCGTAAATTAATTACTCGACAGCGACGCTAGGGACCAAACCTTTGGAAGACCACAACTGTTATCAAAAATTTGTAAAAGCGAGAACATGCCAAAATGACCGAAATAGGATGCCAAAAGCATCTACAGACAGAGCTTTGCATGAGGGAGATGACGTAGTTTTATAACATTAATTCTGAGAAAACTTCAGTTGTACTCATTGGTAAAAGGATTGTGTTATATTATAAGCTATTGAAATGCATCAAAGCTAAATATCATTTTTATTGCTTGTATTAAATGTGATTTATATCGTATTGGTGCATCGTAATCATCGATGTCAGTCGTTTCTTGGACGTTTATTCGATCATCGATTATCAGTTTTCAACATGGATTTTGTCATGCATTGCAAAAAGAGGTATGGCCAATTCTCCCTGTATTTATTTCATTTATGGTACTGATTTCTGAAAGTTATAAGATAATACTGTTAAAGTTCTGCAACATTCAGATAAAATGCATAAGGATAAGAAAGGAAATCAGCCCCAAAAATTGCCTGTGGAGACTCTTTTGACAGATTTTTACCATTTTTAAACCTTTTTTGTCAAATTTTATATTGAAGCACATACAGAACCAAAATGGTCTAATTTGCAATCGAAGGATAATTTATTGATACACATTTGATTAAATTTTGGTTTTGGTTCTGAGTGTGCTTCTTCTTGTATTTTTGCGATAAATACCCCAAAAATTATAGAAAATGAGGAAATTGCTGTTTTCAGCCTCATTTAGGTATTTATAAGTTGGTCATGGTCCAAAATTTTGATTTTTTATCTTGAAAACCTTTAAGTATGTAAAATAGGCTGTGGGACTTTGATTTTTTTGTAAAGTATTATAGACTCCTGAAAATGGCCCGACTAGAGTAACAAATGCGAGGAAAATAGCCCTACCTCTATAATGCCGGTAAAAACTTGTCATCTCAGAGGATTTGTACTTTAATTCTGCTTTAAAACCAAGTACAGAGCTATTTAATTGACACGTTTTGAAGTTTTATAAAATTTTTCTCTACTTTCGGCAACCTTGCACTATAAAGCATTAACCGATTATGGCCCGATTATGTAAATTTTTCCGGCTTTGGAGAAAAAAAAATCGGCAGGAGCGATGATCGATCATCAATCGATGTCAAGTCAACGTTGGTCGATTCAGAAAATCTGACCGATTCCCATCATAGGGCTTACACACCGGTGTAGTTCCACAACTTCCGATTTCAACAATAGGACCGATGACATCATGATTCCTCACATATAACCAGCTCTTTGCTTTCTTGCACAACCGGTGCGAATATCAAAGACAGCGGAATCACGGCTATTCATGAAGTCATATTTAATACACGGTACTCCACATCAGATTTTTCTTAAGAGTTGAAAACGGTATCTAATGGTATGAATCTGGAAAAATTTCGGCGTGAATATAATAAAATAGTTATGTTACTGGTTAAACATACTAGTTTCGTCTTTTCAATCAGTCGGTGCCTTAAAGATTGAGCACTATAATGAATCCATTTCAAACTTAATTCAAACATCTTACAAGTTAAGACTTTTCGTGGGGCATATGACGTCATAGTATGAATCGGCTGTTTGATGGTGTTGCATGAATCTCTTATTATTGTCCAAGGTTACGCATACATCTTTCGTCCTGTCGGTCAGTCTGTGCTTCATTGATCCAACACTATAATCTTGATGAATCCATTTCAAACTTAGTCAAGACATCAAAACTGTTCATAGAATCATTTTCAGAGAAGTTGTGACGTCATAATACAAATCGGATGCGCTGTGGAAAGGGGACCAGTTTATGAGTCCTAAATACATATTCAAATACTAAAAAGCTAGAATTGAGCTTCTGAAAATTTTCTAGCAACGTACCATAAATATATTTACAACCTTTTAATTGTCTAGATTTCTTGTAATTCAATCACTTATACAAAATAATAAATAGAATGTTTCCTTTCAGTACTATTCTGACTTGATCTGTTCTTGTTGCCTTGGAAGTACTTGAATTCATAGATGCCAATTTTCATGGTTTTTGCAAACTTCATTGGTTCACGGGTTCTTGAATTCGTGGTTTCATACTTTTTAGAAGAATGAACTTAAAACCCTGTATCTCGTTGGGTATCAAAATTGTGTGGTTTTAGCGTCCACGAACATTGTAACCCCACGAATAAAGTACTTTAGCAGTATTCGATTACCATCACCCGAACACAACCTCTGTCCTTTGCCTCTTGTATTCGTTTTTTGAAGTTTGGGCAATTCATCTTCTTCCTCTTCCCATCTGTACAATACAAAGTGTGGAAATGCATTTTGGCCTCTTAAAGAGTGTTCTGTTTATCAACAATGTATTTTTAAAGTATTGATTATGACATTATGACTCTTTTGTAAGTCTTACTTCATTTTCATTGATGTCTGGCAGTTTTTGCTGTAATCTTCTGATGAATATTCCTCTCATCGACATTTCTATATGCATACCATCCACTTGTTCTCCTTCTGTTATCCTGATTTATGCTACCTGTGGTGCTTTCCTGGCCCTATACACAGTTCCTTTTATTCTAAGCTTTTTATTAAGTCTCCCAAACGAAGTTTGTGGAGACTTATTGTTTTTGCTCCGTTTCTTATTAAGTCGACC
>JAOXYH010128606.1:0-10271 GCA_028566455.1 Botula fusca
CCCGACCTCCATCTAAGATGGCCGTCATCAGCGGCGATAGTTTAACATAGAGCCCTATGGGAAAAATGAGAAAAATTCTTGTCAGGACCAAGGAAGCCAATTTAAAGGAAAAGTGGCATAGAATGACCTTAGGTGGTACACTTTCAAAATTATGACCATTGACCCCGACCTCCGTCTAAGATGGCCGGCATCAGCGCAGATAGTTTAACACAAGACCCTATGGGAAAAACGAGAAAAATTCTTCTTCTCAGAACCAAGGAAGCCAATTTAAAGGAGAAGCAGCATGGATGGATCTTAGTTGATACACTTTCAAAATTATGTCTGTTGACCCTGACCTCCATCTAAGATGGTCGCCATCAGCAGAGACAGTTTATCATACATGTAGGACCCTATGGGAAAAACGAGAAAAATTCTTCTCAGAACCAAGGAAGCTAATTTAAAGGAAAAGTGGCATGGATGGACCTTAGCTGGTACACTTTCAAAATTGTGTCTATTGACCCCGACCTCCGTCTAAGATGGCCGGCATCAGCACAGATTGTTTAACATTGGACCCTATGGGAAAAACGAGAAAAAATCTTCTTCTCAGAACCAAGGAAGCAGATTTAAAGGAAAAGCAGCATGGATGGGCCTTAGGTGGTACATTTTCTAAATTATGTCCGTTGACCCCGACCTCCATCTAAGATAGCCGTCATCAGCGGAGATAGTTTACCATAGGACTCTATGGGAAAAATGAGAAAAATTCTTCTTCTAAGAACCAAGCAATCCTATTCAAAGGAAAAGTGGCATGGAAGGACCTTAGGTGGTACATTTTCAAAATTATGTCTGTTGAACCCGACCTTAGTCTGAGATGGCCATTATCAGCAGAGATAGTTAAACATAGAACCCTACTGGAAAAAATAGAAAAATTCTTCTCAGCACCAAGAAGCTAATTTAAAGGAAAAGTGGCATGGATGGCCTTAAGTGGTACACTCACTGACCCCGACCTCTTTCTAACAATGGCTACCATCAGCGGACATAGTTTAACATGGGCGCCTATGGGCAAAAATGAGAAAAAGTCTTCTTCTCTGACACAAGCAAGCCAATTTATTAGAAAAGTTGCATGGATGGTACACTTTCAAAATTTTGCCAGTTAACCCGACCTCTGTTTAATCAAGATGGATCCCACCAGCAGACATAAGGACCCTATTGGAAAAATATTATGGTTAATATCTGGAAAAACAATAACAGATAAAGAGAAATTGTAAAAGCAAAAATGATCAGCAAGTCAATAACAGATAGAGGCTAACTGCAATGGTCAGCAAGTTGAGCTTTACAAGTCTCCATTACATGGAAATTGTCGGGACTTCTTGCACAAGTTATTGCCCACCAAGGCCCAGGTGTGCGATTCAGGCTCTTTGAGAGCCTCTTGTTTTTGTTTTGATGGAAGATGTTTTTCTGGTTGATCTTTTTTTTCTTGTTGGATGATGCCACTTTCTGTTTGGTCTGTCTTTTTAGTTTGGTGGATGATGCTGTTTTCTGTGTTATCGTTCTTTTTGCTTTTTTGTGGACGATGCTTCTTTCTGTTTTGTTTAGTGGATGATGCTATTTTCTATTTTGTCTGTCTTTGTTTAACTGGGCGATATTTTCTGTTTGATCTGTCTTTTTGCCAAGTTACATTGTTCCATTTTACTTGTTTATAAACCCATTGCATTTTTTCAGGCTGTACTCTCCGCTGGTCCCAGAACTATTTGTAAATATTCCAGTTGTGCATATTGCTACGATTTTGATTCTGTTGAATGTTTCACAATATAGCGAGCTGTTTTAATTTTTTTTTAAATTTTATGTATTGGGTTTACGGTTTGTCTGCTAACTCCTTTTAAGCTTTTAAGATGGAACTATTTATACTAACTTCCTTACCTTTGGATGGTAATAAAAATAAAATATAGATGTTACCAAACCGTCTTCCAAGCTGGTTAATCATAAGGCAACAAACCCGAACGTGAATGGACAAAATAACGAACACGACAAGCAAAATCAAGCAACACAACACAGAAACTAAAAACAGGAAATTAGTAACACAAATTCAACCACAAACAGGGATGAACTCAGGGCCTCCAGAAGGGTAAGCAGATCCTGCAGCTGCACATGTGGCAACCGTCGTTTTACTTACGGTGAAAATCTGGTAACCAGTCATGAACGAGCAAAAGGACAGCATTGCACTATGACACAGGAAACAAATGGTGAATCATCTGTGAGATCGATAATCCATAACAATCAACCAGTTCGTGATGGCAACCGTAAAACGTACGTGAAGACTTCATCTTTCCGAAAGAAATCCCTGATTGACAAACTTACTAGTCAGGAGTACTCTACTATCTATAATTGCTAGCTTCAGAGTATAGCATTAACCGAGAAATATGTAGTCCGTACGCAGATGCTGCTGGAATATTGCTGCAAATGGAACGGGAATTTTCAATGGGAAAGTTTGAGTCATCTCTTAAAGTTTTCACATCAATGTTCTTTTATTATCAATTTCAAGAGAAAGTCAAGGTATGAAGTAGACCTTAATGTATCTTTTGTATCCTTAATTTCAAGTTCATTTGGTGCTATGTTTAGGGAGAGGACGTCATCTATTGCATCTATGTTGTGAAATCAAAGGATATGGCCAAGCTCCTATCCTTTTTTCTGAAAAAGACCCAATATGAACTCTGCTTCATATGAATGAAGGAATAAGTCGGCTGGTAAGGGAAAACATTTGGTACCCATTGAAATCAATCCTGACTGTGTTGAAACACACGATCTCCAAACATAACACATGTGTTGTCGATCAAAAAGTCAAACATTTTTTCGATAAAGTACAATTAGAGATTACAATTCACTTACTCGTATCAGGTCTCTCATTGGAATATAATATAAAATATCGGCAACGGCAACGGTATTCCAAAGTGTAGCTTACCATGTATTTAGTTTCTATAGCATGTGTTTGCAAGGGTATGTTAATTTAGTCTATTATGGGATAATCTTAAGTTCCAAATAAACAAATATAAGATATCCTGCTCCCCTAAGCGTACGCAATAGATTCGTCCCAATCTGATTAAAATACTGATACCATTTATCCTACCGGTACACTTGGTATGTTTCCGGTTGTTGATCCGAGTCCGAGTTAAGCTTTTGGTTTTGTATAATTATCTCATTTCAGTTTTTGTGTGTTCGAGTGTGTTTGCCTTTGTTTTCATGGTTTTGCCTTTGCCCTTTGATTTTCCGATTTTATTTTCCTTCAAACTACAGTTTACTCTTTTATTACACTAATTCTGACCTTACAATTATCAGGCAGTTTTATGCTCAGATTTTTCACATTGTATGGCTGAATAGCTGTAGCACATACCCTTGCTCACTGCTACTTCAGCTCTTCAGCCTATACCTAGTTTTCTGTACTAACTTCTCTTAATAATTCATCAGATCTTTTTTAAGTATTTTTTTTTCTCTTAAATTCTTGTCGACTGTATATATCAGTTTATCGTGTACCCTCTATAAACTAAAGACCGATTTATGCTCTGATTTTTTTTTCATATTGTATGGCTGAATAGCTGCAGCACATACCCTTGGTCACTGCTGCTGCATCTCCGCAGTCTATACCGAGTTTTTTTTTTCCGTACCAGCTTCTCTATACATTAGTTAGTTTTTTTTAAGTACATGGACATTATTTTCGGTTCGTTTCTGGTTCCAGTACTTTAATTTTCTCTCTATATATATATGCATCCCTATGTTTTTTTTGTTATGTAATTACTTTCAGAGAAATATTTCTCTTTTAATTCTAAGATTATGAAACTGCCAAACAAAAAGTTTATGATTATAATTTCCTTATTCTAATCATTAATCTCTACTCTTCTCATAGATCATTGATGTTTTGTTTTGTTTACATCATGTACATGTTTTCTTTGTTAATGTTTGTTTTCCAGATTCTTTATGTTCGGGTTCCGCTGGTGTATACTGTGGTTATCACAATATCTTAAATATGTTTTTGTTTTTATCTTTTGTTTTTCTTTTGTTTACCTGCCAAAGGGCATTACAGCCTTTGTGTTTTATGCACTTTATAACAATAGTCTCTATAGCAGGGACTGTCTGTTAGTATTATATTGTCCATGTTCTATAGTTAGTATGCTTATGATTTTAATACTTGAAGACTGCTAATGAACTTACTTTTTGCACGAAAAATAAAAGTTTTTCACAAGTTGATGATTATTTTTGCGAAATGAAATCTTTTATTGCCATTTAGTTTTATTTTTGTTTAGTTTAACGATTTCTAATTAGGTGTACTATTTTACAACCTAAAATACTTAATAGGTGTGAAAAATGCTCCAGGCAGTTGTCGCGGTTTTATTTAACCGCATTGTGTAAAAACTACAGAAGAACAATAGAATAATCCTTTACTAAGAATATGCTTCTTCACAATTTAGAAAGACAAAATCCTATCATTTCATTGGTCGAGAGGACTTTACTATGTTCTAAATTGGTGGAAGAGTCCATATAGCATACAGTTCTTTTGTTTAATTAACCTGTCCTTTGTTACATTAAAGCTACCTGGTATTTAAAAGATTAAATACCTAGTCACAGGGATTTAATTATTACCTTGAGGGCTTAAGTGATGACGATATCTCATTAACTAACAATATAATTTAGAACAGTCCTTTAGAGGGTAAATAGGAAGAAGAATATGCAATTTACTTTGTTTTACAGAATTTTGACGGTCTGTAAGTTGGTTAAAGAATTATATTTTCCGTACCATCATTCTTTAACCTATACTTAAAAATTTTGCCACTACCAAGGCTCGAACCACTACTACAAGGGTACCTCAAGTACTTCATTCCAACGCTAAGGAGACATACAAACGAAAATTGTTAATTTAACGTATTTATATTTATACAAAGATTTAGACTGAAACTAAATGCCGTAGTAATTATTTAGATAACGTTGTTATTTATCTTGTTTATATAAAATTATGTCGATATTTAATCATAAATACATCTACAAAGAAATCATTGTATTACAGATTCATAAAATTGCCAACGAGCCCACCGCAAACAATCAAACACGCCAATAGGTTGAGAAATGTGCCGATAGTAAAAAGACAACGGCACGGTCTCGTATCAGCTTTTGTGTACTGTGGATATATTTCTACTTTCGTACAAGTCAGATACAGAACGATACCGGACAGTTTCTTTGTTACCTTTGTACTCTATCTAATACTAAGAAATTCGTAATTCAGCAAAATTTATTCTGTGATGATACATTACTAATAGCAGGTAATTTCTAGACCAAACTTTTTAATATCATAGTAACACAACTACAAAGTTTCCAATTTTTCCATTCCTTCTTATATAAGGTCTGATCGACAATTACGTACAACCTGTGTTGAGAGACTTCTGCTATGAGAGACTATCCTCTTTTCGAAGACCAAATAAAAGTGGCACAATTAAACATGATCCATATAAAATAAACCTCCTTTTGAAAGACCAGCTGTCTTGAAAGGCCACTTTTTGGTGACAAAAAGAATGGTTTCTCAAGACAAGTTCCACTGTACTAAATTTATAGGCCGTCGCAGACTTTTTTTTATTCATTTATGTTTTAGCGCGAACCTTTATGGACCAAAACAAGGGGATGTTTTTATACTATGATTTTGTTTCTTAGTAAGCATTGTTATGAAAACAAAAGTGCATCCTAAGTCATGGCTTTGTGATGACAAAGTTTATTGGAAATCTTCCAAGCTCCACAAATCATGAAGTTTTTCTCTGACTATTCTTCCAAATTCCGAGAGTCGTAATCAAGATTTTTCTCTAATTAATTTAAATCTATTATTCTCTATTCATTAATTTTTAAGGCATTTTTCTTTATCTAAATTCTTGTCATACATTGTCATATCATCATTAGAATATAACTATAGAAATATAGTTGAGTATCCCCGAACGTTTTGTGTTTGATTGTTGCTTAATTAAACTAGAAATATCCACTATCAACCAGTAGTTTCACAATTCGCTTTTCTGGCACAACAACTGGTGTTAAAAATGGTAATCGTTTTGATTCCGCTTCTTCCCCAAGACGATAATATCGTAGGGCTTCTGGTTTATTCTTATAATGCTCGATTTGTAAGACAGATAATATGTAATATGCATCAGGATATTGTTTATCACACGCAGGTGCTGTTGCAATATATTTCAAAAACAGTCTTGTGGCTTCCTCTGGATTGCTTTCCCGATGGTAAAAGGCTACGCCAAAAAGTGCACTATAGTTGTTTGGGTCCAGATCATAACATTTCTGGAAAGAATCAGCAGCTCTAGTCGACTGATTAGATATGGAATATAAAGAGCCAAGAGTATAGTAGCAATCAATCAATATTTGTTTGTGCACATGTTCTGTAGCTTTTTTCAGCAACTTTACAAGTTTATGTACAAATTCTTCTACTGTTACTATACAGATTTTCATGCACTCAAAATCCGAAAAATCCTCTGATTTACCTGCATAAGGATTCTGCATAATTCGGATTTTGCTGATGACTTTAAGGTATTGTGCTTCTACATCGCCGTGTTTTAATTCCAGGTACTGATCGAGCAGTGTTTCGAATTTTTCAGGCGGCTTAAATTGTTCGTAAAGACTGTTTTCACAAATGTATGCCATAACGTAATGATGAAAAGCTGGTCGTAGTTTTTCACAGTCATTAATGTTTTTTATAGAATCCTTATCATATAGTTCTAATAAATGCTTTCCAGCGGAGAAGAAATAAAAGGCTTTGCTGAATTTTTGTGCAGTAGGCGAATCTGGATACTGTTCGAATATGACAGGACTTTCGAAAATGGGCCTTAGTGACTGTAAGATGCCAAACGCGTCTTTTGCATTCCTCATACACTCCCTATGCCAACTTCCCATTTCATCGAGTGCATGCTTCTTCCTTTTGTCAGACAACGTTTTATCTATTTCTGTCATATTGACCGATTGCAGGTTTATCCATTCATGGCATACCTATAAATAAAATATTATGATACTAGATTGTAATGGAATCAATACAACAAAACAGAAAACTAACCTACATTTTAAAATGTTCTACTTTCTACAAAACATAGCAAATCACTTCATACATCATATGTTAGTGATATATTTAAATCTATTCTAACAACGTATGCCGAACTGTATAATTTACGCTACATTGTGTCATAGAAAGAATAAAACTTTCATAAAACAATACGTACTTGGATCTTTGACATTGATATACCTTTCATAGCGAGTAGCATTAAAAGGAGATCAAGACTGTTGCATTTTGTAATTGTATTCTTTGGATATTGCGAAGAATAAACCTCTATCCGAGATACCACTGGTACATTTACTTAACAGGGAGTCAAGTGTGCTATTGAATACCTTCATCCAATAAAACATCACTGCCGAACTTTTAAAAGCAGATATTGAAATAGCCTCAAGACAACTCCATGCATTACTTCAGAAGATCATGCAGCATTAAACAAAAGCATCAGATTGGAAACGGAGATATACTTTGTTTACTTTCCAAAGAAAGGAGACATAAAAAGTTGCTACAACTACAGACTACTTTCAAATCAAAGGAAAGTGTTTAGCAGGATCAATCTATCAGAATAATGACAGGAACAGATTAAACGCTAAGATAAGAACAAGCAGCATAAGAAGTGGTAGAGGAACACTAGAATAAATATTTATTCTCCTTAACTTCATTGTACAAGTACATGAATGGTAAGCCCATATTTATCTTAATAGGACCGTCCCAGACAGCCGAAGTTGCATTTTTAATGGGGAGAATCATCCGGTTTGAAATAAGGACAGCAGTTAGAGAGTGACGTGTTGTCAGGTTTTATCTGTATCATAGTCAAAGACTGGATTATGAAACCGACAATCCATAACAAAAGAACATGACCCGATGTGAATTAATATTACTACTTGAAGACTTAAATATGCAAATATATTATAAGTATGTATATAAGTACATGTTATCACATGCGGGAAAAAGTAACCGCATTTATAACACTTCAAAATCAGCCGAGCTTTTAGATAACACACACACAAATGCAAAAAGCACATGGATTTTCTTGATAAACAACCAAGAAATTGATACAATAGATAAATTTGTATACAAACATATAGTCTCATGCAGTGATTGACAATAGTGGTTGGAGGGAAAAAGACATCAAAAGCAGTAAAGGATTAGCAAGACCTGCCTTCCTATCTTTTGAAAACATTTGGACACCATCAGTATACAGCTCAAAAATAAAAATGCATTAGCACTGTAGGCTTGCTATATGTATGGTTCAGAAAAGTAGCAGGTGGTAGAACCGACTCGCCTAAATATTTTCAACAGACACTCCTTAAGGACATACTTAAAAGCAACTGGCCAATAAAGACAACTGAAGCTACACTATTCAGCCAAATGGAGATGGATGGGCCACGTTTTCAGGAAAGACAGCTCAGACAGCTCGAAGATATTCCTGACAATGGACATCCCAGGGAAAAGGAAAAGAGGAAAACCTTAGATGGCGTGGAGGAGAAGAATAGGGGTGAATGAAATAAATACTGATGGAACACTTGGAGGATAGCAGTAACAGTCAGAGGAACATGGGGGAACAGATTTTCTTGTAAAAAATTACATTACACGTCAACGTTTTCACTAATATGTTCGCGGATGCTGCTGAATCTCCACGCTCATCTTATGAACAGTTATGTTCGCATCATTCAACAATATTCGTATTTACTGATATTGCACAGAAACTTAAGACTATTACTTATGTGAAGATCCGGGGAAGTAATACTGAAACCGATACAAGGCATGCGGCGAGAAAAGCACCAGATAAGCCTGTACAGCAGACTGGTGAATAGGCTGATTAAACTTCTTTCAGTCATTGGGTTGTTGGTACAGTTTTCAGGAAGGATTAAGCTGACTTTTTAGTAGTGTTAAATCACAGTGTGTGTCCTTTTGACATGTGTTTACTTTAAAAACTGTTCGACTACTTATCATCTTCCACAGATTTGGTCCCTACCATCACTGACCAGTAATAAATTCGATGCATTAACATCAGTAATAAAGTATATCAATACTTCGATTTTGATAGTTTGTGTGAAATTGGAGCTTTTACGATTAAGGGGTTAGATATTTTATCCTGTTCAAAATCATACTTCCACCTCCCCATTGGATAGCAGGGGGGCAATAAACCGCAAATATATATTACAATTGGCAAACGTTTTAAAGATCGGTGCAAATGAATAAAAACTCCGTGGACTTGATGTGTGGGAAAAAACAGACACAATAAAGTCATTCAAATGGTCTGCAAAAGAGCAAAAGCGTAAGTCGCCTAAATTCAACAAAGTTAGATACATTTCATACCGGTTTTGATGTATCAGATATGCACATTTCGTTAATCAATTACTTGTCAGTGATGCCAGGGACCAGAAATCTGGGAGACCTTAACTGTTGTAAGAAATTTGGGAGACCATAACTGTTGTAAGAAATTTGGGAGACCTCAACTATTGCAAAAAAAAAAAAAATGCAAAAGAGAGCACATGCCAAAACGACCTAAATAGGAAGCCCAGACCATCTACGGACAAAACTTGGCATGCCGGAGATCACTGAAAGTAATTTTGAATTTTTGGTGAAATTTTCATGTAAACACTAAGTTTAAAGCATCATTTTGGGCTAACAACTGAGCTGGCCATATCTATCCTCGGAGACCTACAATCCACCAGCAGTTACATCGACTGGGTAGATATAGAACAAAGTACGATACATTTTATACAGTTTTGATGTATCGGATGTTTATATTAAGTAAATTAATTACATGTACTCATCAGCGATGCTAGAAGCCAAAACGTTGGGAGACTACAACTGTTACCAAAATTTTAACTAGAGGCTCACTTGAGCCTGTATCGCTCACCTGGTATATCTGGCCTTTTTCACAGAATCGTATATTTGCAGCTTAAAGCAACACTATATGTACAATGTATGTTGTCAAATGAAGGTCTTTTGGGATTTCTGATTCAGATTGGCACAAAATATAAAACTTAAAGAGGACCATCTAAGGAACATTTCTGCAAAATAATATTTTCATTGACTGAACACCTTCTGATGACACTTTTCAAAGGTATTTCCCATAGGGTCCAATGTTAAACTTTGACGTACTGTGACGGCCATCTTGGATTTCTGATCGGCAAACAAATCTGTAATTTGTAGAGGACCATCCAAGGAACATTTCTGCAAAATATTATTTTCATTGACTGAGCAGTTT